>KN486083.1:69311-89916 GCA_000787095.1 Periophthalmodon schlosseri
TGGCAGGGTTCTTACGGGTTCCGTCTGGGCTGCGGATCTGCTCGATTTGCTGGCTCAGACTCTTGAGGGTGCTGTCCACCTCCAGATCACGGTCACGCAGAACATTAGCATCATCAGCACGGAACATACGGAAGGGATCAGGGGCCTTCTCCTGAGGCTGGGCAATGAAACCAAGGTCGAATCCACCACCAGGAGCACCTGGGGGTCCAGGGGGTCCAGGAGGTCCAGGAGGACCCTGGGAAAGGAGACAAGAAGTATTGAGTATTAAGAAGTATAAGAGTATTAAGTATAAATTAAAATGTCTTTTAATGACTGCACTGGTCTTTGCGACTTTAACTCACAGCAGGTCCCATCTCTCCAGAACGACCACGAGGTCCTGGAGGCCCAGTAGGTCCAGGGAGACCACTCATACCATCTTTACCAGGAGCACCAGCAGATCCAGCAGGGCCCTAAAGATGACAGTTAAAAAAAAACATTCAGGCTTCTTGATAAGAGTCATGAAAATGAGGCTCATGAGACTCAACTCATGAGAATGAGTTTTAAGTAAGTCATTTCATAAACTTACTCTAGGTCCGGCAGGTCCAGCAGGTCCAGCGGGTCCTTGCTCTCCATTCGATCCCTTAATACAAAGATCATTTCACAGGTCATTTCAGAGATTGCTCAATGTGGTGTTTGGACTGTATTTGGACTATATAACTCACAGCGGGTCCAGGAGGTCCCTGCATACCAGTGAATCCTCTGTGTCCCTTCATACCCCTCTCACCAGCCTCTCCGGTCTCTCCCTTGTCTCCACGGGATCCAGCAGGTCCCTGTTTGGATCATAAAGAGTTTGATTTCATGTATTTTTGACGCTCAGTGGTGGACATGCTTTTGTCAAGTTACTTACAGCAGGGCCACGAGGTCCAGCAGGGCCAGCAGCTCCAGCAGGGCCAGCAGGTCCCTGGCACCATAAAATATATATTAGTTATCAACTTTAAAGACACATTCAGGTATAAGGATTGCTTTGACACATACAGTCTCTCCACGGTCTCCGGTCTTTCCAGCGGGTCCAACTGGTCCAGGGGCACCAGGAGGTCCAGGAGCACCAGGGGCACCAGCAGCGCCGCTCTCACCACGGTCTCCCTTATAGCAGAACAAATATGTTTAAATCATCTTAAACTCTGCTCACTCACTGTGCACTATGTTGGACTTACCTTGGGTCCAGGAGCGCCATCACGTCCAGATGCACCCTCGTTACCTGGGGATCCCTAGAAACAAAGATAAGGCTAGTTAACAATAAGGTTAAAGGCAGTGTAAATAAAACAAGCGTATTCAAAGTTTGGAAAAGTGTTTATACCTCACGTCCAGGCTCACCGGGAGCACCAGCAAGTCCTGGGGGTCCCATGGGTCCAGGAGGTCCACGCTCACCACCGGGGCCAGCAGGTCCTTGCTTTCCAACCTCTCCCTATAGAGAACAATAAATACCTGTATCAGTACTTCTGCCTCTTGGTGACTTTAACATCTAATAGCATGAGTAACTTACAGAGGGTCCAGGCAGTCCAGGGAAACCTCTCTCTCCTCTCTGTCCAGGAAGACCAACAATACCACGCTGTCCAGCAATACCTTGAGGTCCAGGCAGACCAGCACTACCCTGGAGGGAAGAGAGAGAGACATAAGAATGTAAACCTGCCCATTTTCAGGACATAAATATAGGACCATTAGGAATATTCTTGAATAACTTACAGCAGAACCCTCAGCACCAGGGCTACCCTTCTCTCCTGGGGCTCCAGGAGGTCCAGCAGGACCAACTTCACCTGCGCGACCAGCAGGACCAGTCTCACCACGGTTTCCTTTGGGCCCTTCTTTGCCAGCAGGTCCAGCAGGTCCGGGAGGTCCAGCGTTGCCCTAATCAACAGAGGAAAATTGACCAATTGAGTTTAAAACGCTGTCATAAAAAAGTAAGTAGCTTCAACAAATCCATATTTAAACAGCAGAACTTACAGAGGGGCCAGGAGGTCCAACTCTACCAGCAGCACCAGGGAAACCAGTTGCACCCTAAAGGAAAATATTAGAGAGGGATGCTTATGATTTATAAAACAATATGACAGACTCTATGTAGTAAACACACATCCAACTAAAATTCTAATAGGAGAGTTGAAATAAGTGGCTTACAGGAGGTCCAGCGGGTCCACGAGCTCCTTTAGGGCCAGTGTTTCCAACAGGACCCTAAAAGAGCAATTGTAAGTCTAATGTAATATGTATGGAAGGCTTTGTGGTGGATCTGTTGCAGCTCACAAACCTGAGGTCCAGGGGCGCCAGTGGGTCCAGCGGGTCCAGGAGGACCAGAATCTCCCTTAGCACCATTGTCTCCAGCCTCTCCCTTGGCACCAGGTTGTCCATCAGCACCCTACAGAAGCAAAGTAAAAGTTAGCCCAATTTTGACTTTAATCAAGATAAAATTGGAAGAATATTAATGAAAATTCACTGACAGGAGGTCCAGCGAATCCAGCAGGTCCAGGTGGTCCTGCCTCTCCACGCTCACCCTAAATCAAATAAAGAAGGATCAGAGAACCTGCAGCATGAATTTGTATTTGTAAACAGAATTTACAACATATTTTAACATACAGGGGCACCACGAGCTCCAGCGGGTCCGACAGGTCCACCAGGGCCAGGCTCTCCCTTGTCTCCAGTGGCACCAGCAGGTCCAGGAAGTCCAATGGGTCCGGTCATACCACGAGGACCATCCTTACCAGGGGCACCATCAGCGCCCTTTACTCCTTGATCACCCTAATGGAATAATTCCATTTGTTCATCAATTAATTCAGATAATCTCATTCATATAATGAGGTGTTTGAGAAGGAATATACTGGGCCCTTACTCTGTCTCCTTTCAGTCCTGGAAGTCCAGCAGCACCACGCTCACCAGGCATTCCCTGCAGTCCAGGAGGGCCTTGGGCTCCGGGAGCACCAGGGGAACCAGCATCTCCCTAGAGTATAAAGAAACAAGGATGTTACTTATCAAGTTCAGTAAATCAAACTGAAAAATTAAACTATAAATTGAAATCTTACCTTAGCACCATCATTTCCAGCAGCTCCAGGAGCTCCACGAGCACCAGCAGGTCCAATAGGACCAGGAGTACCACGCTCACCTGGGAATCCTCTGTCACCCTGAGAATACATCAAACTGTTAAGAAAGTTCAGAAAAAGGCCATTTTCCCATTGCAACTGTGGTTTCCCAAACTGAACCAAAGGTTGCGCTGATAGAGACAGATGCTACTTACTCTGGCTCCAGCAGGTCCTGGGGCACCAGCTTCTCCAGGCAGACCCTACAAAGGCACAAAGGGGAATTAAGATTTTGAAAACTCTCATTTTGATATTTGCTAAGTGAATAAAAATAATGGTAAATACCTGCTCTCCAGGCTTGCCAGTCTCACCAACAGCACCCTGAGGTCCTGGAAGTCCCTGGAATCCAGGAGGTCCAGCAGGTCCCTGCTCTCCTCTCTCACCAGCTGGACCCTAAGTGTATAACAATAAGAACTGTCAGCAACTGTACATGCTTTAATAGTTTGTTTTGATCCATGGTTTAATTCACTTACAGCAGGGCCAGAAGGTCCCTGAGCACCAACTTCACCATCCTTTCCAGCAGCACCCTATATAGAGAAAAAGCACATTTTAATATAAATTATCTGTTATTATTTTATTTTTACAAAACTGACTTCATTCTAATGAAGAATTACTGAAACTTACAGCAGGTCCGGTAGGTCCCATCACTCCTCTCTCACCGGGCTTTCCGGCCTCACCCTAGAAACACAAAAAGTTCATGTTAATGCTGGTTGATTTCTGATTTCTGATCACTTCAGCATCACATGTTCTACTCACAGCAGCTCCCTTGGGTCCGGGGAATCCCATAACTCCAGGCTGGCCTCTGGCTCCAACAGGTCCTGGGGGTCCAGGGCGGCCATCTTGTCCAGGTGCTCCCTGTGAAAAACATCAACATTAATTTCAGTCTGGCATAAATCACAGTATTATACTCATCGTCTGTATATTTGTGAAGATTGACTCACAGCAGGCCCTGTCTTTCCGTCAGGTCCTGGGCTACCGGGGCTACCAGTCATACCCTTAGCTCCAGGCAAACCAGGCTCACCAGTGCGACCAGGCTCACCAGTGGAACCTTTGGGTCCAACCAGACCGGGGGCACCACGCTCACCGGTGACACCCTATTAAAATCAATGTACAAATAAATAAGGACAAGTGGAAATAATTAGACAGTAACTATGTGTTTAAACAGAGTTTCTATAACTGACCTTGGGTCCAGCAGGGCCATCAGCACCAGGGAAACCACGACCACCAGGGGCACCCTGAAGGAGACACAATCATGGACTGTGATCACTAGCACATAGTGGACACATTGAATTATTTTTATAACTTCACTTCTAAAAATATGCACACTCAACCTGGAATAATTTACAAGGAGACTGGAAACTAAAATAACTGGTTCCAATGTGTCAGTGTAAATTAATGCTAAAGGCTTTTGAAATGTAATGTGTATGATTATCTAAATGTATGATGATGTATTGACTGATCTGTGCCGCTGTCTTGACCAGTACTCCATTAAAATCCCAATGGGACTTCCCTGGTTAAATAAAGGTTAAATTAAAAAAGTACATTTATTTCTCCTTTACTCCTACTGGGCGGCACTAAAGAGCCTGTCCTACTTGACTGATCTAATAGCACTGGCTAATTAAAATAAAATTACAGCATATCAGATACGTACTCTCTCTCCGGGGGCTCCACGGCCTCCAGCGGCACCAGGCTCACCTCTGGCACCTCTTTTGCCTTCCTCACCAGGAGGTCCTGGGGGTCCCTGAACTCCAGCAACACCCTAGAAATGCACACACAGTAATGTAACTATGCGATCATGCATTGATGCATACTGTTATGCTCAATGCAGATTGTGCTGTACTTACAGCCTCTCCCTTAGCACCAGGCTCTCCCTTGGCTCCAGGGGCACCAACATCACCCTGAGGACAAAAAAAAGTTAGCAAACACGTGTCTACAACAAAGCAAATGTAAGTTCCACAGGGTATGTAAAATTTAAGCATTACTCACAGTGTTACCCTTGGCTCCGGGGGCACCGACAGCACCCTGAGGTCCAGGAGGCCCACGAGGTCCAGGGAAACCAGGAGCTCCAGCAATTCCAGGGGCGCCCTGTAGAGGGCAGCATACAACAATATAGTCTCATCTTGCTACATTATTGTTTCTTTTTCAGTGCGACTGTCCACTGCCACTGTCTCAATTTGGTTTAGCTGTTTGAATCTAGCTGTTTGAATTTGTTTTGTTTGAACTGAATCACTTACAGCAGTTCCCTTAGCTCCAGAGGCTCCGTCAGCTCCAGGGTTGCCCTAGAAGAAGAACACTTTTAAACCTGAGGCTTTATGAACTTTTGATGTGTTCATATTTTGATGGCACATTGGGAAGCCCAATGATGATTCCTGTCACTTACAGCAGGGCCGGCAGGGCCAGCAGGTCCGGGGTTACCAGGCTCTCCACGGGCACCAGCGGGGCCTTCGGGTCCACGAGCACCCTGAGCTCCAACATCACCCTGAAAGAAAAGGACAATAATCATAAGGAAAGATACATGGGATTACAGCACACTAACAAAACAATTACAAAAAAATATATATGATCAGTCAAACACAGATATTGGTCAAAATTAGGTACAAATCACAATACTGGCCATTATCAGTGGTAAAATACACAATAAAATACACAATAAAGTGTAAAACAAATATTGTCCCTAAAAATACCTTGGCTCCAGGGCCACCAGGGAATCCAGGAGGTCCAGCGGGGCCAGTGGGACCCTAAAAGATGAGACAGAAATAAAATGAATACAAATGACAATAATTTTTGTGTTTCCCCATTTGTGAAAAACTCTGAAGACTTACTGGGGGTCCAGCAGCACCAGCAGCACCATCGTTACCACGAGCTCCCTACAACATGAGACAAATTAATATGGATGAGCACATTGTAAGAATAGATATATTTAGGAGTCATACATATTATATTTCTTATTTTATGCACACCTTTTATTTTATGATGTTTTATTCTTTACTATTTTTTACTATTATACTTTGTCCTGTGTTGCACAATATGACCAAAGCACATTCGTAGTATGTGAATTGTGATTTCTGATGAGTACATTTTTAAAGTTGTATAGTGATCTGTGTGTTGGTGTACTCACAGCAGCTCCATTAGCACCAGTGCGGCCCCTCTCACCAGGAAGACCACGAGGTCCCTAAAGAAGACCAACAGGAAGAGCAACAGGAAGTCAGACTCCGACTGAGGAAAATGAGTGTCCAAGATGGCAGCAATGTGGCTACTTACCATAGCACCAGGGGTACCATTCTCACCAGGGGCTCCAGCCTCTCCCTATGACATACAGGTATGAGAATCAATTCAATTCATCAAATTACTTTCATTTATACTTTGGCATAATATCTTTATGCCTAAATATACTGTTAGGTAATTATCTCATGGTTAATGCTATAAATGGTAAAGAATTTAGTTGAAACATAGACATTTTAACTATACATACATACACAAGGATAATATCATATAAAAAAATGTAAACAGTCAGACCCATTTTGTTTTGTCAAACAACAAAGGCCATCTGATTTAATATAAAGCTCTACACTTCATATTAAATATTTTACTTTCCTTTTGTTTAGTTTTTTATTCTGGCTTAAATAAAAGTATTAGTATAGTAAATTTATGAATAAAGTTTCAGCTTTCAAAAACTAGCAATTAGATCAAAACGCTTAACCCTACATGTCTTTAGTCTCAGCATCTGTAAGTGCTGTACGTGTACTGTTTAGTTTTAAAAGTTACAGTTATGGCTTTTGTTACTTGCAAAACTGCTTTAATACAACTTATATTTAGGTCTTCTGCTTCAGTTTTATAAAAATTAAAATAAAAAAACAAAACATTTAGCTAAGTAATTCATCTTAGAATTAGACTTTCCTGGGTTATGCTTGCTCAGAATTGGGCCTTTTTGACAACACATTACTTCTCATCTACTTTTGAGCGCTACCAGTTGTATTTTGGCTCTTGACACAGCTTAAGTTTATACACAATAGCTTATAGCATATAGCATATATATATAGGTCATGACATATATAACACAGCCATACCTTGGGTCCAGCAGGGCCGGAGTCTCCCTTAGCGCCATCTGCACCACTGAATCCCTATAGAGACAAAACTCAAACCATTAGCATATGTTCCATTGTTAAGCCAAATGTGTAACTGACATATTGGGAAGACACTTACTCTGTGTCCTTTGATTCCGGGCAGTCCAGGAGTTCCGGGGAATCCACGAGCTCCCTAAACACATGACACTTAAATAAGCTTTTTTCCACAATTATGGTTTTGTGCATTGTCACCTATGAATGGTTTGTTCAGATTACCTGAGGGCCAGCAGGTCCACGCTCACCAGCACGGCCAGGTTTGCCAGACTCACCCTAAAAACAGAGTCAGTGAATCTCACACATGCAAAAAGGAACTGATGATGACAATAACTTTACTACTGATATGCTCTTACATCCTCTCCGTTCTTTCCAGGAGGACCAGCTGGGCCACGGGGACCCATAGGACCCTGGTGAAATTGATAAAAAGAAGACAAACTGTCAGGAGACAAGATGACAAGTGCAGTATGAGTATGTTTTATCGTTGAGATACTCACAGCAGCTCCAGCCTCACCAGGCTCACCAGGGGGGCCAGTAAATCCTTGAGGTCCCTATAGGGGGAGACAAAGACCATTATTACTGAGCTCTTTGTTGAAGAAAGGAGATGGGGGGAGAGGGGAAAATGATATACTGACAACATATAGTATGCTCTCAGATGGGATAAACCTGTTATATGATAGAGATGAAGCATGTTATCTGTATTTACAATAGTGTTTCTCTATAAAAATATAGACTGTGTGTGAACTTTGAATTCTGAAAGCATCTTATAACCATAGAGTATCTGCAGCAGACTGAATTTTACGTTCCGTTGAGTGTACACCACCAGTGTTCAACACCAGTGTAGAATTTCAAATTGTTTACATTTTAAATCCTGTATGAACTTTTGCTTTTTGTTTTGTTTGTTTTTCTTTTCTTTTTTTTTGCAGAGAGTGGTGTACTTACGCTTGAGCCAGGAGGTCCAGGGGGTCCTCTGGGTCCCATAGGGCCCTATATATCATACAAAAACAGGTTAGTACTGTGTTTTTGAAGGGGAGATATCTTGTCTCTGTATGTTTTCTTCCATACACACCATAGGTCCAGGCACGGGCATGGCAGGGGATTTGTCATCATAGCCACCAGACATTTGAGGGGAGAAGTTCTGAGGAGGAAAAAAAAAAGATTAAAAAAAAAGGTAACAATTGAATCACAGTTCTCAAATTAAACAATTATTATTTGAACAGGCTGATATATGTTTCAATTTCTAGTTTAAAAAGCATCCAATTCACATCAGCTGTTTTGCTTTTATTTCACTCCAACCAAAAGCAATGTTAGATGAATCTTGTTTACAGAAGTGTACTCATTTCAGTAAACCATTACAGTATCTATTTCTTTTTATGACCCTGTGACCTTTCCCTGACCCCAGACTGACTAGTGCAATCATATTATTTAAAAAAAAGAAAGCACAGATTGTTAAATGTCAGCTCTTGTGGCTTAATAAAACTCTCAAGCACTTAACCTCACTGATGAGATCAGGATTAAACAAAGTATTTATCTGCATTGGCAGCTAACATCACTTCTGGCTTAGCCAAAAAAGGACAAATTGTGAAAAAATAGGAAAATAATGAATCCCAAAACTTACACCACCAAGGCCAGGAGGTCCAGGGGGGCCGGGAGGTCCAGGAAGTCCGGGCTGTCCTGGGATACCGTCTCTACCAGGGGGGCCAGCAGGACCCTACAGAAAAATAATAAAAAATATATGAATCACACAAATATTCAAAACAACAATATCAACAACAACTGTTTAATAATGCACTTCAGTTTCCACTTAAGTTGCAGATCATGTGACCTATCAGGAAGTAAATACTGTCTTGGTCATGTGATTCATTAAAAAGTCAGCTCAACTGTACAAAATAAGCCTATGATCTGTATGAAGAGCTCAGCCAAACACATTATGAAATGTGTCCTACAGGTCTTCAACAAAGAACAAGTACAGGCTATATTTAACATACACATGTATGTAAACATTTGGCCTTAAATGAAACTGAACCAGGTAAAGATTCCAGTTTTGTGCTGTGCGTGTCAGAGCTTGACCTCAGCATGTTACTAGCTGCTTTCATTACATTACAACTTTCACTCATCAGACTTTCCAGTAGCCCACACCAAAATGGGATTGACTTAGTAGACTTATAGACTTATCCATATAGACATACTGAAGCATATTTTATAGAAGAATAACATACAGTCATTATAATAACCACATTTTCACTTTTCATTCATTCATGAACTGGTTTTGCTAAGACAGCTTCTAGTGCTACTACTGCTTTTCTGAACATCACATAGCATCTTGGACACTAGCTTAGCTTTCTACATAGCATTCATTTGACCACAAACCAAAAACTCCACAACAGAAACACACATAATTTCTCTAAAATGTTGGCTTACCCTATCTCCCTTGGGTCCACGCTCTCCTTTGGGTCCCTATATGAAAATAATAACATTTATTGAATTTGCTTCAAAACAAAACTATATGCACAAAAATAAAATCTGTGAGCCATCCTTGTCATCCTTGTGTAAAGACCAGTGTGTTTTTAAACAATTCATTTTGAATGAGAGTGGTTTATTTTGAAAATGAAAAATACAATAATAATAATAATAATAATAATAATAATAATAATAATAATAATACATATACATATACATATACATAAAACATATTAGCTTTATCTGAAAGTTACAAAGTGAATGCTTACCTCAACCTGAGCATCTACGAAGCCTGCACAAACATAGAGAATGTAAACACAATTAGTATTTGTGTTTTAGCATTTGTAAGAAAAACAGCCTACTCTAAAAGCTTTTTATGATGAATGTATAAAACCTGTATTTTACCAGGATTACAAACTCATTAAGATTACACATTTTGCAAGAGTAGAGGACAAGAGGCATCAGCATAAATGACAACACCACCTCCACCATCACCACAGGACGTTGTCTGTTGAACAGTCCATCTGTGAACTTGCTCATAGTTTTTGTATAGGTATAGATTAAATTGTAGTTCAATACTGACAAGATTTGCATTTATAGTTTATTTTAGCACTTGTATTTCTGATTAGATAAGAGATGTCTATATACTATAGGTATAATGTAGTGCTGTTTTGTGTTTTCAGTGACAATATGTCCAGCAACATAAGGTCAAAGGAATTAAACGTGAGAGTTAAACCCATGGAGAAACACACTTAATAAATACTTGAACAAAACCAGTGGTGGAAGAAGTACTCCATTTTACAGGATCAAAAGTGTAAATAAATACTCAAGTAAAAGTAAAACATTCATTCATTCATAAAGTACCAAAAAATAAATAAAAATACTGTTAGAGTAAAAAAGTATTTTGAGAATTAAGGAAGTGGTTTTGATGAAGAGTTGTTCTGATATTGAGTTATCAGAAGCAACAGAACTGATTTCTTATTTACTTTTATTGTTTGTGATTTTTATATATTTTTTATATTTTTGCTTGCTCAAAGTTGGGACTTGAACTCAAACCCTTTAGGCAGAATGTCACCATAAATGTGCTAAAAATAACTCCTTGAACCATATGGTAGTGGAGTAAAAAGTACAGAACCTGTTCTCTAGTGTAGTGAATTAAAAGTAAAAAGTATCCACTTTTAAAGTTTAAAAGTTACTTTAGTATAGTCCAGATGACTAAAAATTACTTAAGTAGGCCTACAGTACTTTTACTTTTGTACTTTGTTACTTAATACAAAAAGCTAAATAAAAAGAGCTACTTTTTCCTTCTAAAGTGTGGCTTTCCAGTGATCAGCTTGTTGCTCTACAGTTCAAAGTGCACGGGAACACCAGCTGGCTAAAATGTTCACAGATGAACGATGAAATATGATCGTAACATTTGTAAATAGTGCGCATGCGTTTGGCCGTACCGTCGTCGGGGCAGACTGGGCAGCACTCGTCCTCGGGGGTGATGGCGTTAGGGCAGTCCACGTCCTCGCAAATCACAGCATCGCACAACACCGAACCGCTGTCACACACACAGATCTGGCATGGCTCTGGTTTCCATACGTCCCGGTCAGCAAACACCTGGCCGTCCATGGTGCAGCTCCCGCTTGAGCCTGAGAGGGGCACCAAAGAGAGGGGAGAGGCACAGGTCAGACATCTGGGACCATAAAACAACTGAGGCCTACACCAATGAAAACAAAAAGATACAGCAAAATAATTGACTGCATAAGAGTAGCTTAAGTTGTTGTTTAGGCTATTTAGGCTATTTAAGTAATTTTGAATGTAGCTAATACATCATGAAACGTAGTAGACCTAATGAGACAGTATTGTTGTGAGAGGTAGTGTATGGAATAACCAACTTCAACCGTGAAATATTTTTTTGTAATTTTGTTGCTTTTTTTTATCATCTATCATTTGCCTGTTAAATTAAAAAATATAGCATTGTTGATAAAGACCTGTTTTTGTTGTATTTTTGTTCTTTTAGGCGACAAAAGTGATAGGAGCCATATCCATAGGATGAGCGATGCAAAAGAACACGGATATTTTCATTTTTATGGGCAGCAAAGTGGACATCTTTTTGAAACTTCTCTAAAACTTCCATTGACACTGCTATACCAAGTACCTAAGAGACCTGTTCTGTCAGATTTTCCTACATCAGTTGCAGTATTACTCAAACCTAGGCTTCTCTGGGCCTCCTTCTAAGGCCTTACACAGCGTGCCTTAGCGCTGAGCTCAGAGAGTACAGTCAGCTTGGCAGCAGGGCCTGGAAACACTCCGCATGTGTTTGCCATTAGGAACAGCAAAAAAACCAAAGACAGAGGAGGGAGGGGGAGAGAGTGGGGGACGTGGCTACCAGATGTTGATGACCATAACTGTGAGTCCCGCTAGGTGGCGCTGTGAGTCCATACCCTTAACACAGGCCTGCCCCCCCAAACCACAGCTGCTGAACTCCTCCAGACAGAAGAGCCACATCTGGAAAAAGTGACTTGGGTTTGTACTTGGTTTTTTCCAGGGCCTCCTTCTCCTTTTGTCTTCCCAGGTTTCACTCACTGTCCAGAGCAGGCAGAATAGTTGAAAAAGCATTCTCTGCTCCTGTCAACAGACAAGACTACGCCTGCTCACCTCAAACTCTCACCTGGCCTGCTCAACTGTTGGCCTGAGGCTGTGTATTTCCCTGCCACATCACTGAAGGCAGACTGGTGTCTGTCTGGAGATACTTGCATTTTGGTGGTCAAACTGCGTTCCTTATTTAAGGCCCTATATCTACCATTTCAAAATTCCCAAAATTCAAAATTCAAACAACTCTACCTTGCCTGGACACATCTTGAACTTGGATTATAACTTAGCAGCTGTCTGCAGGCTTTTAAATCTATTGAAGACATTTATGACCATAGTATGCCTGCCTGGTTGCTTTTAAAAGAAAGCCTTGCCTGGAGGAGAACCTGCAAAGGCTCGTTCTACACTTGCAAAATGTGAGGAAGACCCAGGAGAACTCAAGGAGACTGGTCTTGTAAGATACCCTGTTCCCAGTTCCATCTATCAGTATCCTTTTTGACAACTAAAGCTAGAATTTTCAAGGTTGAGCATCATCAGGCCCGACTCCGCTCTCCTCCCTCTCTTCTGCCTCTAGTTCTCTGCGGCCGTCCAAGCCCGATGGCATATCCAAAGAAAGCAGGTACAAAAAATCAAAAACACAAGTTGCTGTCAGAACCTCCTGGGTGAAACTTACGGTCATCCTCTCCCTGGGCATTGACCAGGAGCACCGCCGCGCCGAGCAGCAGCGCCAGCCGCATATCCACAAAGCTGAACATGTCTAGATGCCACCAGACATGTAGACTCTTTGGGGCAAGAAAGGAAGTTCAAAAGGAGGGAGCTGGAGGGGTCTTCTGCGTCTCCTACACTCCACTCATACACCGGGGTCTGGGGCAGGGTCCGCTTGTTCGATCGCCGGTGTTCCTGACCCCTGCAGAAAACTCCCTACTGCCTACCCTCGGCGTCCACAGGGGCTTTTATATGTGGAGCGTGGAGGACTGGGAGGTACCACGACGCACCCTCATTAGCCCTCTGCCTGCTCACGTTTAGGGAAGACAAGAATGGACCCCTCCTTCTTCCAAGCAGAAAAAGAACAAGAAGTGAAGTGGTAAAAGAAGCAAATCCCTCCTTCTGTAAGGCCAGAGTCAGAAGAAACCCGATCCACACAGCATCAACTGGGACTTTCAAGACTATTCCTCTACTTCCTTGTTGTTTTATGTTCTGTTTAGTCTTAATCCTTCTACTTTCTGCTGATTTTTCTCCATAAATGTCTTTAGTTATCCTGCACATTTTGTTTGGTTCTTGTACTTTCCGAGAGGCTTTTATGGCCGTGCTGTCAAGCTGTGAACATGTGCTGAACACGGCTCTGTTGTTTGATGTGTTTAGCTTACTTTGACTTTGTCTCATGCTGATTCGGTTTGACCTGAAACTTCCATTGTTCTCATGCACCACATTCAGCTTTGCTCATCAACACTTGGCCTATATGTGCAGTAATTGATTCCAGTTATTGCCCTCTGTCAGAAGTACATGGCACATGGCACCATCTGTTCTATATTGTTCTTCATATATTCCTGTGCAATGCTTAAGATGACTAGAGTGGTCTATAAGTTGTCTATAAATTTCATAATTTGTCAATCACTTCCCAAAAGTCATTTGGATCGCATAGAAAATTTACCAAAAAAATATCCAAGATTTGTCATCAACATAAATATTCAGCCATTGTATAAGCCTCACATATTGTACATGCCATGTGATTTGATTAAATAACCTTGATTGCAATGAACAAAATAATACAATTATTAAAACTGGAACGAAACTTCAATTATTAGTCTTTTTTCTGTGTAATCCCTCAGTCAAATCCCTCATTATGACATGTGGCACATTTCTGGAATAACATTGGATGCAACCATGTCCCATGATTCATTTGAAAACATCCCTCATGGAGATCATTGGTTGGTGCTATGCAAACTATTTTTTTACAGTGGTAATATTTCTAATATTGACCATCAATAATAGACATGATCTAAGATTGAATGTCAAGGGAATGATCAAATGTTGTTGTTTGATCTTGACAATTACAATTGTCTGAAAATTTGATTATTGTATTACTAAAAGCACAACATTAATTTAACAGAAATGAACTTTTGTGGCTACTGCAGTGGTCAGGGTTGAACAATAGACCTGGTGGAGTTACTGTCTGCCAAAGCTTAACTGTCCTGTTTCCTATGAAGCAACCAGATGTTGCATTTTTACACCAGTGGCTATGAGGAGCTCAACTTGCCCCTCTTGGAAATACCTGCACAATTATGGGGTCTGCAGACATTATGATTGTTATTGGCAGTCAATAATAAAAGCCTTTTTAGCGGCCCCCAGTGCAAATAAAGGTCTATACGGACGATCCCCTGCCTCCCCCCTCAGAGGGTGTGAGCGCGCCGGGGTGACTGCTGGTGGGCTGTAATTAAGGCCAAAGCACACATTAAGAAGCAGATGAGCTGAGGGAGACAAGCGGCCTGTGCCATCTGATCCAGAGGAGTAGACACGTAGCAGTGTGCAGCCTTTAATCTCCTCCTCTCTACGCGCTCGCTCGGCAGACACCTCCACATTACCCATGAGCCTTCCCAGCGAGCACACATCATGGAATGCTCTGCCTCTGAGAACAAGAGAACAGGCAGCGCAGAGGAGAGGGAACCGCCAGCTCATCACTCTCTCACTCAACTCTGATTGGATCATCGCAGCGTCACTATTCAACATACAACCCCATGCTCACTGTAACATTCTTAAAGTAATCATTTTGTGAAAAAGATCTGCAGTGTGCTCTAGACCAGTCTTTATTTGCACTAAATGCTATTTTAAGCAGAAGATAAACAGTAATTAACCAATTGTATGCTAACAGCCTGCCCATACATCACCCGAGTTATACATAACCCATGTAAATGAACAAAACAATAGAAGTAAACACATCTGAAACTAAACTTTATTCACAGGTCGCTTGATAGCAGCTTTCTGCTCTCAGTTGCACATTTTGCTTCACAGTTAAATTTGTTCTTGAAGATTTGGAGCTGTACAAGTCTTGGATGGGAGGCAAGATGTCTTCAACTCTTCAAGCTTAGTCCAATTGGCTAATTGTTGCCTTTTTGCTATAGCCCTAGTTAATGAGGGACCTAGATCCACTTTGAGTGTAAACAATGGTAAGCAACAAATGCACTGACTTTGTAATTTAGACACTGGAGATGTCTGGGCAGAGGGACCTTTCTCTTGAGTGACATTAAGGTCAAAGGGTTAAGGTAACTTTAAATGATTGAAGCAGTGGTGTTGGTTTTGATTTTTTAATTCAACTCAGACGAAAGGAAGATTCCTGGAGACTCCTGACACTCCAAAGAACTTGGTGTAGACACAAATTGGTTGTGGATGTCATGGCGCATGTGATGGTGTTCTGTTTAAACTGTGATTTTACCTTTGCATGTTCAGTTTTTTAGTTGCTGACTAAACCTTGTTCAAGAGCAACTCCTACCATGTGACTGTGCACTCCATCCACGTCTCTGGAATAATCAGAACACGTGTGTGGCGGGAATATTTGAGTAAGTCTTTAAAGCGGAAGAAAAGAGAAGTGGGAGAGAGAAGGAAGAGGAGGAGTGGGACCGACCGGGGTAACGGGAGGTATGTGTTGCGGTCGCGGCAACACGGAGGATGGAGGAGGCGAACGGGAGACCGCAGACAGCTGGGCATTGGCTGCGCCGGCTGTGACGCGTAGGAGATGACCCGTTGATTGGGCGACACGAGGGCAGATGTGAGGACTGCTGGAGCCGGAGCCAACAGGGACTGGGCGGTAGGCAACGGTGTGACGGAGACATGGTAGCCGCATCCTGGAGCCACACGGCAAGAGGTACAGACAGACCCGGTATGAACACCACGGCGCTCAGCTCAGGCAGGGGCGCGTAAGTGTTCAGCACATGAAGCTGGTGGTGGTCAGTAGAGCCTATGGCTATAGAGGTCTGTCTGTAACGCATGGGTCGCTGCCGTGCGTGTGTGTGCGTGTGTGTGTGTGTGTGTGTGTGTGTGTGTGTGTATTGTCAGGTGCAGATGCAGGCGCTGGGGTGGCGCGCCCAACTTTGGACGTTTGGACTCAGGACCTTACCTTATTTTATTATTTTATTTATTTATTTTAGCCAGTTTTATCTTAGTTATGGGCCCAAGTGTTATTATTTTAACCTTGTATTTATTGTATTGTATTTTATTATTATTATTTTTTTGTAATGGGCTACTTATATTTCAGCTTTTAATCTTTGTTGGTTTTATTGGTTACACCATTTTTAGCTCTCCCTTCTAATTAATTTTACCCATAATTTATAACATAACTTATTGTGAGGGTAAATGAGTCCTTCCAGACTGGAGCGCATGTTTGACCCGGGCACATATGCATCATGTACTCTGCACAGAGCTCCATATCACTACATGCTAATTACAGCTCGTGCCACAGCCTTGTGCAGTAAAGGCGCAGTGATTAGTAAAGCAAATAAAATATAATTCCCCATTTCTGTCCAACAAAGCAGTTGGACGCAACAGATGTTTTAGATTCTTGGCATAAAATGCGTGAATGTAGAATATAGGGAGACACATGATAAACACAGGTTTGTGGTAGAAAAAGTTTATATAAAGCCTTAGATGTAAAACATGCTGTTTTTGAGACAAAAATAAAGAAAATCTGTGCATGTTATAGCTCATTTATGCTACCTACTGCATAGTCTATATTGCTGATGGCAGTCAGCCAAAATCTTCAGCCAATCTTCAGCCAAAAAGTAGGCCTTACCAAAATAATGTACTAGTTGTTCTGAGCTAATGCTCTCCATAGTGGTTCAAGTGTATTTTTGCCATTTTAAGAACATGTGATTACAATAAGCATTCAATTGACTGCACACAATGGCGCACTGCTAGCTGACTATTATTTTTTGCAGAGTAGTGGTAAATTAAATCACTATTTGAAGATCAGGCAGTGGACAGTGAGTTGCAGGTGGATGTTACGGACAACATGACTTTACAAGTGACTAGATTAACCAACCACAGGGTGGGAACAAATGTGAATTTGGACTGGGTTTCAATGGAAAAGGATTTGACCTCTCCTTTAACACCTTTTGATGGGAGAGAGATCTCAATTGTATATTTGAAGATGACACATGGGACTCTTGCCTATTCTTGCACATATGAGGGTTTTGTCAGCGAAGTGTCAGGGAAATTATTCATTATTTCTAGAAGTTACACGTCACTTGTATGATTTCATGGAACTAAAGTTAAAACCATACTTGGAAACATTCTCCATGGAGATGAAGTTTTATGCCATACTGTGGAAGCTTATAGCTGAAGGAACAACATTTCCATGGAAGCAAGCAGGAGGAGGCACACATCCAGGCCAAATAAGAGTAAGGTTTGTGGAGATGCAAGCCTGGTCACAGTATGGCACATGAGTTTTAAAGTGCAATAAACACAACCAAACAAAAAGTCTATTTGTTGTTTAAAAAGTCACATACTATGGCTTTTTACTAATCTTAACAAGTACTAATATACCCCATCAAGGCTGCACGAAATGAGTACAAGCCGAAATGCCCTTTCATTGAACTTCATGCAGGAGTGCTACCAATATGCAAATATAATATAATATACAGTTCTTGCACTTAACATTTTTGAAATATTTTCTCATTCAAACAGCTCCCTTGCTATTTCTGGAAAAACTGACAAATGACACGGTTTCTGCTTTCAAAAGACCAAAAGGTTAGCATGCAAACACTCATTAGAGATCATCAAGTCCACTCTTTTGTCTCAGGAATACTTCTCAGGTTTAAAGAGATGCTTTAGTTTAATGTTCTTTTTAACCTAGTGTGTGCACACTGCAGGTGAAGAGGGTTTTGAAACATGTAGATTACATATAGTACAGTGATAAATAAATAGTAAATTTAACATATAAATATTTTACATATAATACAGTACTCCAAGTTTTCAATTATTTGCCAATACAGTATGACTAGACGCCATAAGAAGCCAGAATCCAAAAAATGCCTAATGCTGAGCATTAAAACTGAAAAGCAATCATGAAAGTAGATATAAACAACAGCGCAAGTCCACTCCAACAGAAACCAAGTTTCATGTGATGATTAAATTTGACATTGTGCCACACCCACCTAAACTAAATCACTACAATTTGCATTTGGATTTTCCAGGTACAGGAGATGGTTCTTGAGGGAGGTCTATCCATCTGTTTCCCCCCTGGGAACAATAAGCTCTTCCTCATTTGAGTCCCTGCATCATTAAAAACAGATTTGTCCAAGGTGAGAAGGTGGGTCAAAAATGTGCCATTGACAGGTGGAGAGACATTCTCAATTCAAAAACATTTCTAAATAAACAAAACAGAACAGAATAACTTGTAATACCATTTAGAAACTTGGAAGGTGGTGTATTGATCAACACAATTATTTTTGGTGTACAATTATTTGACAAAATGACACTATTTATTAGGATCCCCATTATCCATTATCTTGACCTGTTTACTTCCTGGGGTCTTTGTCATAACAGTTTACAGAGAACCTAGCTCAGCTTTTAGGCTAGCTGTATGTAGGGCTGTTGTACAAATATGCATTGCCTCGCTAGGACAGAACTGCAAACAACACCTGTGTTTTGTCTTGAACTAAATTGCACTAATCTGACATTGGTGCTGGAGTTTTGTGGCTTATATAAAACAGCATGATCATCAAACTGGATTATATTTAGGATTGGTCAGTTTTAGCATATCTAATTTAAGTACAATTAACACCCTCAAATGTGTTCCCTTGGCATTGGGTCCTTTTGGAATGTCTTGAGAGGAAACATTCTGATCTTTTTCTGGTGGAAAGGCATTATTAGGGATACAACAGGGTAATCAAAGCGTGCCATGCTTGTGGAATGTGGAATGGACTGTGACTGTGGAGGGTTAGAGTTCCAAGATGGATCAATAACAAACATGGGATTTTACCACTACTTAAATGCTGCATCTGAACTCTGTGCACCTCGCAACAGATAGTCATAGCCATGCACCATTCAAAAACAAGCAGGAAACTGGTGTCTAAAAATTGGGTCAATAATAATAATATTATCTCTTCCCTCTAGGTTCTGGGTTTGACTCCTATGCTGCGTTCAGACCTCCATAGACTTTACGTGCAAAGTCTATGGAGGATGTGCATCTTGGCTCAAGATTTTGACACGGCGCGTTTTGAGTGTTCCCAAAGTGTGTTTCAGTGTTGATGCTACAGACACCAGAGTTAAAAAATCTGGAAAAAAAATCTTTCAGCGAGATTTGCAGCGTATCAACATGTTTCAAGCATCTGCTCTCAAACGCAAAGGCATCCACCGAGAAGTTATTTCCTGAATGTAGCATTAGATTGTATATACTACAGGACCATACTGCTCAACTCCAGCTAATTGAAGCCAATCGAGGCTGGCAGTTATTGCGGCTAATTTGAAGCCGCGTTTTAAATTTGGAATTCCAACTGCGTATTTCATGGCAACCAAAGAACCAATCAGGAGAGAGGGTGTTAAAGGTACTTACCTCTTCCTGGCTACGACGCTGGGTGCATGGATTTATTAAAATAACTAGATAGGGCATTGCTAGCTTAGAGCACTTGAATGGGTGGCCATGTTTAGGCCCTGAGGCTTAGGTGGGTGTTTAGCAACGAGACACAATAGCTAACCACATCCAACCACAGCCGCTAATTTGTATCACATGTCTCTCAAATGCAGAAGACATTTCTTCTAGAAAATTCTTGTATCATTCAGAGCAAGATATATAACTTCTTTTACCTGAGATAAATACGAGCTTGATGCTTGATACCCCAGAAATATGCGCTTCAGTACTCTATGTTGTTTTATTTTCCTTTTTTACTCATAAGCTGCCTTGTTTGTTTAGACATGAACGGACATTGCATTTCTTTGACTGGTTAATCCATCTGTCAATCACGCCCAAAAGGTTGTGTGCTTTGGCTGAGAGTAGTGCATTTTCTGAAATAGAAGCCGTCATTGCACTTTGCGAGGCCTGTCTGACAGACTGCTCACTATTCAAGATCTGGTCATTTCAAAAACATGAAACAATGGACACAAATGCAGTTATATTTTGAATGGCAGGGATTTAGCATTGCAGCAAAATAATGACAAAAATACAGCAAACCATGAAAAAGTGTTTGAGTCAGGAAGGAATGCTACATTTATTGCATTAGTGCATTTGTCTCTTTTGTCTAAACCAAAACATGCCTAATTATAATTATACAGTCCATCAAAGTTAATGTGATTACCTGTTTTGTCATGTTGGCGTTTCATTTCATTAACACTTAAATTGTATGTATGTGTTCAATA
>JACM01051329.1:0-23821 GCA_000787095.1 Periophthalmodon schlosseri
ATAAATAATAATAATAAAAATAATAATGTATGGATTTTTTTTACATTTAGTTGTTTTTTTTTATTTTTTATTTAAGGATTTTTACATTTCTACAAGCAAAAATACAAGTTTGTGAATTGTTGATCATATGTCAATATGTCAGTAATGAAATAAAAGAAAATGGAATAAAAGAAAAAAAAAACTTCCTTGATTTCAGTGTGAGTTAGAGTTTTGGCAAAGCAGCCCTTATATGATCTATACAGTTTAGTGAAGTCGACTGGAGCCAGCGCAGAGGTAAAACTGAGTCAGTGGCACCAAGGCCAGACAAGGTCACACCGACAGAAAAACAGCAGCAGGAGCAGTTTCAGACGAACAAAATCACTGTGAAAAGACTTGAGTTTTAAAGAGCTACCACACAATGAAAACATGATCTGTGTGTTTCCTCGAAGGCCTCATGAGAAGAGATCGTTGCATAATCCCATTTGCATATTGCTTCAGCTCTAGAAAATCATTAGCAAAAGAACTGGAGGTAGAAGAAATCAAACATCATTCGAAAAACTGTTAAAATCTGTTATTTTTTATGAAGAAACATTAGTAATACTGTAGAACGATTTATCCATTTTAAATGCAGCCGGCGGGTCACAAACGAGTCTCTGCAGTACCTGTCCTTAGACCTGACTAGTGTGTGGGAAGGGCATCTGATATACGATTTTTACAGGTAGTACGACCACGGAAAATATTTGTCTTTGTAAGTACTACCAAAGGAACTGAAGTTACTTAATGATTAAACCTAGACTATAAGGCAAACTGCTGTAATGGTTTTTGGAATGGCTACTTGGGGAAAAAAAATGTTAATATTGAATAACTTCTATTCTGGGCCAGGACTAAACCAGGTCTAAGCCAGGTCTAAACCAGGACTAAACCAGGTCTAAACCATAGATCGTATAAAGAAGTGGACTAAGTGAGTGTGACGTCACCCACAGTGTTCGGCTCCGGTCAAATGAAGCTCATCGAGGCCAGAGCAGCTATAGGGGACGATTTGGAGCCGAGTTCCATATTTGGAAATTTGACTGCGAGTGGGGACGATTGGAGCCGAGTTCCATATTTGGAAATTTGACTGCGAGTATCATAGCAACCAAAGAACCAATCCGGAGCGAGGCTGTTGAATGTTGGCGCCCCTTCCCGCCAACACCACTAGTTTAGCAGGAAGCGGGTGCGTAGCAGTGCTGTCAATAAACCTGTGGCCAACGCTAGCAGGCGCAACCTCAGGGAAAGAAGGCGCCTGATTTGTCTGTTATTAATGTTTGTATCTTGATTTACGGGACACAATAGCGAAATAAAAACCCCAGGATCACGTACAGCAGGTTAATACAAACATTTTAAGGCCAAATTCAATAGAAAGTGAATTGGAGCTAAAGTCAATGGAGTCTGAAGCGCGCCCATGCTCACTTATTTGGAACGCGGCGGCTAGCACGTTAGCTATGTCCAGTTACATATACCGTCTACGGTCCAAACCAGAACTGAACCAGAAACATTAATGGTCTGATGATCCATCCTGGTTATAAATGATGATACTTAAGTGAAAATAATATAACACTAGTATAACCTCTTTTACCATCATTTCTAACCAAACTTGTCGTTGCTGCTGCCCCCTAGAGCCCGCAGACGCCGCTGGTCGACACCCATGACGAGGGCCCCCTGTTTGATGCGTTGGGAGCAGAAGATTCGGTCCAGGCGTTTCTGTCGGAGATCAGCGAAGAGGACGTGGAGGTGCTGAGGCAGAGGGAGGAGGCGCTGCTGCAGATAGAGGTACGTGCACATCACTAAGACACAGGGGACAGACTCTGGACAGGCCGATGGTGACCTGCCGGGGAGTGGTCCAGAAAGAAAAAATGGATCTGGTGAAGGGATTTTGCTGAAACTTAAAATCAAAATAAAATCAGCTTTTGATATTGGCAATTTTGATATTGGAGTTGTTTGTTTTTTTTTACTTGGAGCTGTGGCGGCCATGTTGGGACTGTAGATTTTACTTCATGACACATGCATAGACTGTATAAAGAAGTGACTTAGTCCACTTCTTTACGTGTGACGTCACCCACAGCGTTCAGCTCCAAATGAAGCTCATCGAGGCCAGAGCAGTTATGGGGTGAATATGGAGCCGAGTTCCACGTTTAGAATTCTGACCGCGAATATCATAGCAACCAAAGAGCCAATCCAGAGTGAAGCTTTTGAAGGTAACGCCCCTTCCCGCCCGTATCGCTGGTTTAGCAGGGATCGGGCGCTTAGCAACGCTGTCAATCAAAGTTGTTGCTAACGCTAGCGGGAGCGACCTCGGGGAAAGAAGGCGCCTCATTGGTCCGTTATTAATGTTAATATCTTGATTTACGGACAAAATAGCGAAATAAAAACACCTTGATCGTGTAGAGCGGGATTTAAGGCCAAATGACGAGTCTGACAGCAGCAGGTACAAAGAGGGGCCACAGTTTTTCAATAGAAAGTGAATTGGAGCCGGAAGCGCACCCATGATCACGTCCTGTTTGGAACGCAGTAACTAGCAGCTTAGCTATATCCATTTATACATACAGTCTATGGACACATGTCATGAATAAACGTACAGATTTCAAGGTTTTTTAGTTTATTTTATTTGTAACATCAGAACAGCAGTGGGCTCAGACGACTTTAAAGAACGTGATTGAAAAAAAATCTCTGACATTTAAGCAGTAAACAAAGAGCACTTGCATCTGGTGCAGCCCACTGTGACGATGGGACTAAAGAAAAAACATCAAATTGGAAAAACTAATCTCGAACAAAAGAGTTAGGCCAATAATAGGCTGCATTTTACAAATCACTGTGAAATAAACCCGGAATACTCTAGAACTCTGGAGAAAACACTGCAGAAATGAATTGGGTTGTTTTGCAGTTGCTTCTTTCCATAAAAATCCATATATCCTGATGCTGTTCTCATGTTTTAGGGCTTTAAAAGTTGCATCTTAGTGTTTTTTTTTTCCTCAGTTTCTGCCATTAGTTACTTAATAAAACGTTCCTTTACGGTCACAAGATGTCCGCCTCTGTATCCGCAGCTGCAGTTGCGTTTTCCGCTCGAGTGTCTGAGACTTCACCTCTTCCTGAGAACAATGGAGCCGTCCCACGCTCACGGCTCACGGCTCACGGCTCACAGCTGTCTGTATCTCACTACACAAAAGACCACTCTCTGTCTGTACCTCTATTTCCAGCTCTTCTGCCCCTTCTCTTCCCCTTTCTCTTTTTTCTCATTCTTTCTTTGTCTCTCCCTTTCTCTTCTCCCACTTTTCTCTCTCTCCCCCTCTCTCCATCCCCATCTCTCCATCTCTCTCACTTCCTCTCTCCATCTCTCCTGTCCCCTATCTCCATCTCTCTCTCTCTCTCGCTCTCTCTCTTTCATTCTCTCTCCCTTTTTCTTCCTTCTCTCCTCTCTCCATCTCTCTTCCTCCCCCTCTCTTCCTCTCTCCATTTCTCCCCCTTCTCCTCCTCCATCTCTCCCTCTCTTCCTTCCCATCTCTCCTCCTCCCTCTCTGTTTGCCTCTCCTTTCTCTCACTCTCTCACTCTCTCCCTCCTTCTCTCCATCTCTCCCCCTCTCTTCTTCTGCCTCTCTCCTCCTCCCTCTCTCTTCCTCTCTCCCTCTCCCCATCTCTTTTCCTCCCCTCCTCCTCCCTCTCTCTTTATCTCTCCTTTCTCTCCTCCTCCTTCTCTCTTCCCCTCTTCTCTTCCTCTCTCCATCTTGCTCTGTCTTCCTCTCTGCCTTCCCCTGTCCGCTTCAGTTCTCCCCCTCTCTCCCTCCTCCCTCTCTCTTTATCTCCCTCCTCTCTCCCTCCCCCCTCTCTTTTCCCCTCTTTTCCTCCTCTCTCTTCATCTTTCTCTCCCTCTCTCTGCTCTGAGCCCAATGAGCAGCTCCATTGAAGCGCTCCAGATTAGCACATGTTCTTAAAGACCTTACAAAATGCATTATTCAGACTTTTGGTGTATCTTGGCGTTGGTATTTCCCATTTTCAACTTAAAATCTTCCAAAAGCTTAAAGGTGTTATGTAACTTTATGAAAGCTGTAGGTCCCTGTCAGCTCCTGTCAGTCCCTGTCAGTCGAACACCCACAGTTTGCGCAGACATTGGGGGGGATATGAAGGAGAGGAGGGTTTTTTTGGGTGTAGTACCAATAGTGGCCACTAATCCAACTCAAGACGTGTCTAAGCAGCACCACCCTGTCCAGTTATTTTAGTAAAACAATGGAAAACACAGACGTGCTTCCTGGTACCACCTTATGACATCACGAGGTTCACCAGAGCATATATAAATGGACATAGCTAACCTGCTAGCTGCCGTGTTCCAAACAGGAAGTGCGCATTCCGGCTCCAATTCACTTTCTATTGAAAAACTGTGTCCCCTCTCTCTGTAACCGCCGCTGTCAAACTCGTCATTTTGGTCTAAAATGTTCGTATTAACTCGCTCTACGTGATCCTGGGGTTTTTATTTCACTATTTTGTCCGTAAATCAAGATATAAACATTAATAACAGACAAATTAAGTGACGTCTCACTCACTTAGTCCACTTCTTTATACAGTCTGTGGTGACCACTGGAGAAGGAGACGGAATAATTAAAAGTGAAACGTTCTGTGTCTGTTTAGCAATATTTGTTCAATAAATGCAAAAAAAAAAAATCAAGCTTTCCAAGTGTTCAAAAAGTCTATTCACAAAAAAAAAAAAAAAAACTTGCTATATTTATTTCTCTTATAATCACCAGAGACACTCACTTACCACATTAACCCCGCTCTCCCCCTGTGCCCCCCCCTCACCTCCGTTTCGCTCACATCCCTCCGGTCCCTGATTGGTTATTCTTGTTTCATCCTGTTTCTCTTGTGGAGCCAACAAAATCCAACTAGTAACCTTGTGATTATGAGCGTGTTTACACATATCCTCCGCGGGCCACATGCTCCTAAGCTCCGGCACCTCAGCTCGCATTTGAAATGAGACTGAGAGAGCGAGCCGAGCGAATGGGAAAAACAACGGACCGGCTTCGAGAAAGTAATATTCATTTAAAAGACATTGCACTTAAAAAAAAACAAAAAAACAAAAAAACGTATTTAGATTCATAACGGCATTCGTTTTACTTTGTGCCAGTTTGGCTTAGAGCTTTGGGGCTCACGTTTTCTTGTAAAGGAAGACATTTTGTTTTCCCTCCATTGATTATATTGTAAAAGTAGCACGTAGAGACACTGTCAAACCGCTTCATGTTGGACCGCAGCTGCTCAGAGGTCAAATTATGTCCACTGTCTGATAATCAGCGAATGCACGTTAGCATGCTAGATGTTTTACTGCTTTACTGTGACGTAATCTCCGCTCTCGCATCTGAAACAATAAAAAAATAAACACGTTTATAAACTCATCGTAGTGAACAGTTAGGATGGTCAGACTCAGTGGTGGAAGGAAACGAAGTAAAAGTAGTAAAGTACTGCACTTAAGTACACATTTCAGGTATCTGTACTTTACTTAAGTATATTTAACAGTGGATATTTTTTACTTTTTTACAAGTATTTTTTATTATTGTCTGAGACCTGCTGAAAAATCTAAGGGTTTATTTTTTAACATGTTCATAAGTTGAGCAAGTAAAAATATACAAATAAAAACATCTAAAAAAAATCAGCACAAATCTTTATCAAAATTGATACATTTGAAGCTTTATTAGGTCTCAAAATCTGTGCAAAATACTTGTACCTTTTACTCTTTAAGTACATTTTTAAACGCGTACTTTATTACTTTTAATTAAGTCGATTTTTACTTGAGTTTTTTACCGGTCAATATAGACCACGATGCAGCGACAGGTCTTTAACTGGACACAACACGACTGAATGAAGCAGATAGAAGCTCTGTTTAAAATCACTGTTGATCCTGATTATCGATAAACCACTATTCAATAAACGTAAAGTTGCTAGCGTTAGCCGCTTTAGCTCAAGCTGTGAAACGATCGATAATTTCCACATTTTAGACAAAAATAAAATAATCCAGTCCGTTAACGTGAGATCCAGTTTGACAAAAACGTGTCTGATTATATTAGTCTTGTACCAGTCCGATCTGATCAGTATTTATGACACAAATCAACTTTTATCAGAGTTTAGACTTTAGAATTTTTTTCACCCAGACCCAGAGTCACGTGACCTGAAAGTATTGAGCCGTGTGTCTGAATCTCTCTGTGAATGAGGCTCTATGTCAGGGGTCAGCAACCTTTAACACCCAAAGAGCCATTTGGACCCAAAAAAAACCCAAAAAAACACTGGGAGTCGCAAATACTTTTTGACATCATGTCAGGCACGAAAGGTGTTTGTTTTTAACATAGTTCATGGTGGAGAATAGCTGCTCAAATACATATGTGGATCCGAAGATCGACAGGACTCCAAATGCATATTTCTCGATAAATGCACGGCTTTTTGGAGGTGTTTTGGCGGGTAAACCGGCTTCCGTGAGTGTGACGCTTATTTTGAGCGACGAAAAATAATAAAATATAATTTATTTTAATATTTCAAGATCACAGTTATCTTCCAATTTAAGCTACAATTTTAAAAAAAAGAACTAAGAGAAGTAAAATACACTTCAATTAAATACTTATAGTTTATTTTCTCAAGCCACGCAGAGCCGCAGTATAAAGATGAAAGAGCCGCGGGTTGCCGACCCCTGGTCTATAGAGTCCATTAAAGACTGCAGGGCTGTGGAGCGATGAGGGGTCAGGGGCTGGGGGGGACATTCGGACACAACCTATTTCTAAAAATATCTGCTTTGCTGTTTTGTCAAGTCTCCAATCCTGTTGTACTTTCTTGCTCTAAAATATATCCATGAATACTTTTGTTACTTCTAATCAGACTCAGAACTGAATTCACCTCCAACGGGGGATTATTTTTATTACAGACATTCAGAAGACACAGTTCAAAATAAATATAGTTATAGTATCAGTATGAAGTATTGTGTAACCTGTAGCCGTACCACGTCTTTTACTTGATGAGTTCATTCTAGATCTGATCAAACTGAACTTACTCACAAACTCAGTTCAGTTTTATCACACTGCCTCCTCTGCACCTGCACATGCAAAGTAAACATTCATAACTCATCCAGCTCCCACCCCCAGACTCGTATTAGCATGTCTCCAGAGCGCCCCCGTTCTGCTGCTGCGGGATATTGAATGCTGCCCAATTACTAACAAGCTTATAGACTTGTTTGTTCCTTCACCTGGGCAACGCTGGAGCTGCATCTTAAAATGTTTGTGCTCTTAACTTTTCAAGCAGCTCACTTCTGGAGATATTACGCAATCGATATTTCAAATACTTTTTGTATGTAAGATTTATGCAATCTCACATTGAGTTGGTACTTTTGTGTTTTGTGGAACCGGTCGATACCAAAGTGCTGGGAGGAAATTACAAGTTGTCGTGAGATGTTTTGAAAGAAATAATAGATTTTGTTTGATTTGATTTTTATTAGGGGACATGCAGGTATTATTATGATTTTATGTTCACAAAGTGTTTTCAGTTTGAGACGTTTATGGAACCGAAAGACAAACGGGAACTGGAGCTTGTGCATCGATTGTTATCAGATCAATAGTGCCATGGCTCAGGGCTGGCAGTGCTGCTAAATGTAAAGTATAAAATGACATGGGCTCGTTTGTGCGGCTCGGTCTGGTTGCGTAATAAATGTCAAGACTAAGGCCACAGGACGTTGTCCGAAGTTTATTACTGAGCTCTGGATCATGTTGTCAATGGAAGAGTAAAGTAGGTCATCAAATCAAGTGTGGATCACTGCCTCGATATACAAACGTGTGTCAGTCAGTCACATCATAAAGATTATTCCAATACACAGCAAAAAAAACCTCAAATCTGTCAACAAGACTGAAGTTTTAGAGTGTTTAGACGTTCGGCTGCTCGTCCAAGCCGCTTCTTCAGTTGTGGTCAGATCACTGCTGGACACTGCCTTATATCTGCGTGAGGGGAGGAGCTAACTACACTGAAGCTAACACACCTATTTGTTTAAAGTTTGTTAGCTAGGTCTATTGAATTACACTAAATTTGAGTCATATTTTGCATAATCGTTCAGGCCCCTAATGGCCGCTCTCACACCTATTAGCATACTGGCTATTAGCATACTGGCTAGCCCTATTATTTTCCTTGTTTTGATTTGGGTTAAGGAAAACAATAGCGATAATCAGACCTGGACGACTGAGGGATTGAACAGACATTATTCCAATCCGAATATAAAAAACATATCAAAATACTTGCGACATGAAGTAAATTTACAGCTTGAGGATTTTCACATGTTGTGTTAATGAAGGTAACGCCCCCTTCAGCCCACGCCGCTGGTTTAGCAGGGAGCGGGCGCTTAGCAACGCCGTCAATCAAACCTGTTGCTAACGCTAGCGGGAGGGACCTTGGGGAAAGAAGGCGTTTGATTTGTCTGTTTTTAATGTTGATATTTTCAGTTACGGACACAATAGCGAAATAAAAACCCCAGGATCATGTAGAGCGGGTTAATACGGACACTTTGAGACCAAAATGACGAGTCTGACAGCAGCAGTTACAGAGAGCGGGGCTAGCAAGTTAGCTTTGTCCATTTATATACACAGTGTATGGCTGGAACTGTGTTGATGCTCCAGTGAGCGTCTGCAGCCTCTGTCACGTTGAATAAAACCTCCAGCTCTAAAACATTTTACACCAGATGCCTCGTGCGTTTGGCTCTTTGTCAGCCTTGGGAACTCTCCTCCTCGTTCCAGCGTCGACTCCTCTCTTCTACTGTTTCCCCAATTTGTCAAACGCGCCGCTTACGCCCAGAACTCTGCTGATAAAACTTTTCCAGACATATCGTCCGGGACGCCTCGGCCGCCTCACGTCCACGCGGCAGGTACCGGCGCCACATCGGCAGCTTTTAACGTGACAGCCCTTTCACGTCGCCGCACTTTCTGGCTCGAAGACTAATGATAATGCTTTAGGGGAGCACTTTGCCATGTAATGAAGATGTATCTGGCCCGCGCGAGCTGTCTGAAGTACATCAACGTTCAAATCAGCTAATCCCGCGCTACCGCCGACTCGCCGAAAAGGAGGAGGGAGGAAAGAGGAGAGAGCATCAATCTACAGACGCGGCACAATGAGGGAGCCCGAGCGCGTCTGACAGCTTGTTTGAGAGCGGTGGAAGAAATGGGCCGCTGAAATGAGTGCTGTTGAGGAGGACATGTTTGGTTTGTACTTTAGTCATCACCGCGAGGATGAATGTAACCACTTCAGAAGGCAGGTGTCGGAAGTGTGTACTGCTATTACGCAAGTCGGCGGCGGGTAATAGTTGTAATGCACTGGGCTTGTGTGTGTAGGGGTTTGACGACACTTAAAGGTGCATTATGGACTCTTGCCTGTCATGATAGTTACTATATTGACTTATCGTTCAATACATGAAAGATGGAGGGATATATTTTTGGGCTCAATATTTATTGTGTTTTTTTTTTTTGCCATAATAGGGAGATTTGTGTTATTTTTGTTGTAATATGATAAAATTTGAGCTGTAGAGGGTTGAAGTTTTGAACTTTTATGGCTATATCTATTTGTTACAGCTCACGACTTTTAATAATACAGTTTGTTTTCAAATCGGTTTACTGGGTCTGTTCTGCTTTGTGTTAGCGGCTTAAAGTATATTCAGTATTATTGTTTATCGTGGTATTTCTCTGTAGCGATATGTCGTGATGCAAGATTTGTTATCGTGACAGGTCGACTTCACTCTCTACATAAAGACAAGCATGTGATCCGGCCAAGTACAGGTCAGTTCTGTAGAGAGGCGTGTCACTCACAGTAAGAGAGAGAGTCAGAGAGACAGAGAGAGAAACAGAGAGAGAGAGCGAGTCAGAGAGACAGAGAGAGGGACAGAGAGAGAAACAGAGAGAGAAAGAGAGTCAGAGAGACAAAGAGAGAGACAGAGAGAAACAGAGAAAGAGAGTCAGAGAGAGAAACGGAGCGAGAGACAGTCAGAGAGACAGAGAGAGAAACAGAAAGAGCGTCAGAGAGACAAAGAGAGAGACAGAGAGAAACAGAGAAAGAGAGTCAGAGAGAGAAACGGAGCGAGAGACAGTCAGAGAGACAGAGAGAGAGAGACAGAGAGAGAAACAGAGAGAGAGAGAGTCAGAGAGACAGAGAGAGAGACAGAGGAAGAAACAGAGAAAGAGCGTCAGAGAGACAAAGAGAGAGATAGAGATAGACAGAGAGAGAAATGGAGTGAGAGTCAGAGAGAGAGACAGAGAAACAGAAAGAGAGTCAGAGAGACAAAGAGAGAGATAGAGATAGACAGAGAGAGAAATGGAGAGAGAGAGAATCAGAGAGACAGAAACAACGAGACAGCAAGAGAGAGAGAAAGAGAGTCAGAAAGAGAGACAGAAAGATAGAGAGAGAGAAAGAGAGAGATACTTTATTGATTTGACCGGGAAATTTAACTTTAGCTGCAGAAACATACTGTGCTTCTCTGTTGCTTCTGTGTCTCAGTCAAAGGTCTCAGTCCAGTCTAACAGGACGACTGGTCAGGACGGGTCAGCAGATCTCGGATCAGGGCAGTTTGAAGGGAGGAACCGCCCTCTGGACAAAAGTGTCCCTCTGTGTCCCGCAGCATCACAGCAGCCTCCAGGGGGAGCCAGGTGAACAGTACACCTCACTCTCACTCTCTGCTCTGTTGTGGAGGTTGGTGATGAAATGGTCCGTTCCTTTGAAGTATTTTCTCCTGGAAGGTCTCCTGCCACATTTGCCTGTAGCATCTCAGAGGACTAGCTCCTTGGGTCTCCATGGAAACAGGAAAAACAAACAGCTTATTTCACACAATCCAACACTCTCTTACTTGTGTCGTTTGAACTGCACATGCCGCATTTCTTAGCTGGTTAAAATCCCATGATGTGATGTTAAAAACTGAGCTCAAAAACCAAAACGTTCCAAAAACTGCTCAGTGCGTGAGCCAGGCAGCCACAAGAGCCTGGAACATTAATGCATCTTTTTCATTTTTTAAGCAACAAAGACACCAGTATGAAATAAATGTTTACACGTTTTAAGGCAAAGCAATCGCATCTCTGTGGAGACAAAAGTACAAACCTTTAATTTAAAATGTTACATAGTAAACCTTAAAGTCTCTTTGCAAGTACGTTATGTCCTGCCGTTTTAATAAACCATGAGACTCTTTTTTTACACCTCAGTGACACTCGTTCTGTAGAAGTGACAAAATTAATTGATATATTTTAGCATTCCTTATTAATAACAAAACTACTGTTGCCTCTCAGTCCTTTCAAAATGTCCAGAAATCAAACTATGAAAAAGGAAACTTGTCTCCAGGTAAACTCCATCCTTCTTGCACCTTCCAACGTCTTGACCAAACTCACACTTGAAACAAAACAATATAAAACCACAGATGCTCAGTCTGGTTTTGCCTTTGCACAGCGGCCTTGTAGGTTCGGAAGTGTACAGGGAGTTTGACAGATATTACTTGTGGTAGATTTGATTGTGGCTTGACAAGTGGACAGCTCCAGACTGACTGACAGCTTATTTGAGAGGTGCCTGTGAAATGGTCAGTGAAATGATTGATGTCCAGACTGGCTCTTGTTTGGCCAGCACTTTACTCTCTGCAGTATTTGAGCGTCACCTCCTCTGCGGCAGGTGGACTCCGTCTTGGGTTTAACAATAATTTTATTTCTTTTGACCTTTTTTTTCAAAGCGTCTCTTCACTGTATAACTTTGGAATCCGTAACTGGCTCGTCTCTATGGAGATGCTATTGCTTTGCTCGGAACGTTACACGTTATGGCATTAAACGCCGATTTCAGTAAAATAATACCTTGAAAAACACGCTTGCTTACTGCGAACAGAACCACCTCTCCACAGATCTGACCTGTTACTCGGCCTGGCAGCGTCGCTTGCTTGTCTTCACGGAAACAGAAATTAATGCCATACTGTTGAACATTCAGATGAAGCAATAACATCTCCATGGAGACAAGCCATGGAGATGTGCATGGTGCAATTTTGAGGACGGCTGACCAGTCAAAAGATATAATAACTTGTTTTGAATTATTAGTTACTATGGCGATGGTCCTAACTTTCCATCATTCTGGACTCATGGATTGGACCCTCTGCTATAAAAGTTACATAGTGCAGCTTTAAATATTCACCATGCGTGTTTCAGTTTTTCTCCTCTGTCCAGTCTGGTATTTGAAGGTTTTAGAAGGTTGGATGTAGTTTCTGAGGTGGCTTTTTCCCACACTGGTTGTAACTCTTGAGAAGCAGAGAGAGAAACAGAGAGAGAAAGAAAGATAAAGAGAGAGAGATACAGAAAGACAGATAGAGACACAGAGAGAGACAGAGAGAGAAACAGAGAGAGAGAGTCAGAGAGACAGAGAGAGAGACAGCGAGAGAGGGAGAGTCAGAAAGACAGAGAGAGAGATAAAGAGAGAGAGAGACAGCGAGAGAGCGAGAGAAAGAAAGAGAGAGCAAGACAGAGAGAAAGAGAGTCAGAGAGACAGAGAGGAAAGAGACAAGAGAGAGAGAGACAGAGAGAGAGAGATAAAGAGAGAGAGAGAGAGACAGAAAGACAGAGAGGGAGACAGAGAGAGAGAGAGACAGAGAGAGAGAGAAAGAGAGAGAGAGCAAGACAGAGAGAGAGAGAGTCAGAGAAACAGAAGAAACAGAGACAGCGAGAGATAGAGAGCGAGACAGAGAAAGAGTCAGAGAAACAGAGAGAGACAGCGAGAGTGAGAGAAGGAGAGACAGCAAGAGAGAGAAAGAGAGATAGAGAGCAAGAGAAAAAGAGAGAGAGAGAGAGAGAGATGAAGTCTGGTATTAGAAGGTTTTAGAAGGTTTTAGAAGGTCGGATATAGTTTCTGAGGTGACTTTTTCCCACACTGGTTGTAACTCTTGAGAAGCAGAGAGAGAAACAGAGAGAGAAAGAGAGACAGAGAAACAGAGAGACAGTCTGGTATAGGTTCTGAGGTGACTTTTTCCCACACTGGTTGTAACTCTTGAGCAGCAGTGGAGTTGCGTGTTCAATGCCTTCTCTAGTCTAATCTCTTGTCTCCGTGGACCACTTCAGTTGTGTTTGTTTTGGACTGGGATTAAATAGTAAACGGCTTTACTCTGAGCTCACTGCAAAGCTTTATACAAATAATATATAGCCAGTTTGAATGGATTCTGTTGGGGATATTCTCGTCTGAACTAGGCTGCGATCACGTTCTACACTGGGGCTCAACAGTGGCAGCCTGCTCAGGTTCCGGAAGTGAATTTACATTCATTTTTCCCATAGACTTTTCTAAAAAAATCAAATATTAAGAGTTCAAAGGCATCGTGGAGGTTAACCAGCTACGTGCTAATGGCTACGTGCTAACTAATATCCATAACGAGATTGTTTTAAGTCTAAAAAGACAGTTTAAAATGCAAGATTCTGTGAAATGTTTTAATACGTTTGCAGTTTATACAGTTTTGGGAACAGATTTTGAATAAAATTGTGTGGTCATTAGTTACGGTGTAGCTGATTATCCCCGAGCAAACTTTCAAACTTTTAATATCCGGGAAATCTTTGACAAAAAAATGTATTAAGTTCCAAAACCGTGGGGTGGGCAGTCACTGTTGAGCTCCATTTGATGATGTTATAATTTCGGATTTTAGAGGCCTGTGGAACTGTTTTTGAAAGAAATTGCCAAAAAAAAAAAAAAAAGAATCCACAAACCTTGAAATTATTGCAATATTAATCTAATGGGTTAAAGTCTTTTCAACTGACATGACTCACACACTTTTAGTTTTGCAAATGGCACCACTTTCTGAGGTTCTTGTGAAAAACTTACAGAGATATTCACCATAAACCAGGTCTATAGCAAAAGACGAAGTCTAAATCTGTCAACTGGACAAATCGTTGTAGGAGTGAAGACGTTTCGCTGCTCGTCCAAGCCGCTTCTTCAGTTCTAGTCAGATCACTGGTGGACACTGCCTTATATCTACCTGAAGGGAGGGGCTAACTACACCGAAACTGTAAACAGCTATTGTCTCCAGTTTCGGCCTAACGACCTATTCAACCTTTAACAACCCCCCATAAACCCGCAAGAAACACGTGTGCAGTCTGACAGGTAAACGGCAAATTCTACCATAGAATTCTGACCTGTCTCCAGCTCAATGTTAAACAATTATGGCAATTGTTTCACTTAATAATGTGTTTTTTGTTAACCTTTTACCTACAAATTTAAAATTTCTCAGTAATATATTAAAAAAAGAAAAAAATTGGATTATATTGAATTTTCCAAGTTTACAAGCAGTATCCCATTATTCACTGGTTCAATAGTCAAACTCCTTTCTGTTTATCGGCAGAATTTTGAGGACTTTTGACCACTGAAAAGAACAAAAGATGGCACTTCCACTCTCGAGCCTCGCCACTATTCAGACAGTGATTGCCGTTCGCTTCTAGGTCAACGCAGAAACAGGGAAAAAACCCCATTTATCCACTAGATTCACCAATCCCACTGCTCTAACCACAGCTGCTTTTCCACAGAGCTCTTAAATCATGACCAGGTATTTGTGATTTGATTATTTTTTTGTAGTCCTTGAGTTGTATCTTTTTGCACTTTGCTCGGTCAAATGGTAGAAGCCTGATTATTAATATCTTCAGCTCCTCTCTGCTGTTTCCCCTTCAGGCCGTCACCTCCCAGCAGAAAATCATTTCATCAAAACATGAATCGGAAAAGCAGCAAAAAGAAGAACAGAGGGATTTGAATCAGGCATGGGACCATTTTGAAATTTGGTTTCACGATTATCACGGCCAAAATAATTGCGATTAACGATTATATTACGATAATTATTAAAGCTGCTGTCAGTTTAAAAATGTTTGATATGAATAACTATAATTTTAATGTTATGAAAAGGTTCCATATTTAAACAGCTGTTGAAGTATTGTACTTTGTTATAAGTGACAACATCAAGACATTGGCGTTGATTGTATTTATTTGTAATTTTTTTACTATTCACTATGAACCCTATAGTCTGTGTTCTTAATAAAGATTGAACTGAATAGAACAGTGATCCAGAAGAGACCATCAGGAGAATTAGGTTTGTTCTGCACATTCTCGAGATGTAACAGCGATTATTTGTGTTGGCGATTCTCATGATTACCGTATTTTCTGGAGTATAAGTCGCTCCATGACCAGCTAAAAAATGCATAATAATGAAGAAAAACATATATAAGTCGTACTGGACTAAAAGTTGCATTTTTTTTGGAAATTTATTTTACAAAATTCGAGATCAAGAACAGACATTTTATTTTTAAAGCCAAGTTATAATAATAACAATAAAACAGAGAACAACAGGCTGAATATCAGTACATCACGCTAACGTAACACATTTATATTTATTCAGCTACATGAAGCACAGACAACGAACTGAACACGTGTCTGGTGTTAACGTAAGATATTAACAGTTAATCAGATAACTAATGTATAAAAAACAAGTTAACAAGTTTACTCTCGATCTCACTCCAAGTCACTAAATCCACTGAATTCTTCATCCTTGGTGTCGCTTCTGAACAATTCCGCCAACTCCGGAGGTTGATGAAGCGCTGCTTCCTCTTCTGGGACTGAATTCTTCATCCTCGGTGTCACTTCTGAACAATTCCGCCAACTCCGGAGGTTGATGAAGCGCTGCTTCCTCTTCTGGGTGGCTGTCATCAGACTCATTTTTGTTCAGTCTTTCTCAGATGTCTTTTAAATTACTGTAATGTTGAAATTTTAAATTTTCAGTGGTACAGGAGGAGTAGATCCTGGTACACAAGCCTAGAGCGCCCTCGCAAGGTTCAGTGTGATAATAATGAAGATGTGAAATTATATATTTTAATAATTTCACATATAAGTCGCATCTGAGTATAAGCCGCACCCCCGGATAAACTATGAAAAAAGTACAACTTATAGTCCAGAAAATACGGTATATAACTGTCCCACAAACAATTATTGCCCCATCCCTAGTTTGAAAACAGAGGTGGAGTCGGCACATTGAACTTTCTATGTCCCACAGTGTGTTTATGCAAGTTTAACTAAGCTCAATGCTTCAGACTTAACACAGGGGACAAATACAGTCTCTATTGGAAATCACACCTGGGTTGAAAGTCTTAAAAGCTTCAGAGGAAAAAGCCAAATGGCCTTAACCATAAACTACACTTTCAAAACCCTTTTAGACATTCATTGTTACTTTTGAGTACTTAAGAGAAAAGGCATTTCAATTTGACTTGCAACAAATGCTGGAGAACTGTTTTTCAAAAGAATCATTTCAGACAAGTTTGTATTTGATCTTGGCAAGGAAAAATTTGCTTGAATGTTGAGTTATTCTAATCTTAAAAAGTAATGGAGGCCACCACTGCACTCAGGTGAAGTCCTCTGACACAAAACATGCATTCAAACCCAGGATCTGGTTACAATGGGGTTTTATATGTCATCCATGCATGTTTGAGTAATCTTGTGATCTCTCAGCCCACAAATCTACGTACCCCATGTTCCCACATGGCAAGTTTTCATAAATACCCATGAGCAGGATACAAAACATCACACTACAACTTCACAAACCAGATACGATGTGCAGTAGTTTCATAAGCTGATACCTGAGGAAGGTCAGAGGGACGTGAACCAAGAGTGAGACATAGGCCTTGGGTTCAATATGTATCGTGTGCATTTTTTCTTTGCACTACTGGGAAATGTTTGGTTATTTTTTGGCTATATGATAAGATTTAAGTTGTGAAAGGTTTTTTTTAACTTTTATGACTCATTACAGATACAAACGAACAACTAAAGTGTTTCATTCTGCTGTTTATTTCTTGCAGCTCATGATTTTTAGCAGTATTGTAGATTTATAAGAGGTTTTGTGGCTTAAATCTCCTCTTGGGTTTTTGTGTCAGTTTCAATATTATCGATTATCGTCTATATTTACTTCAGCGATATATCGAACTTCAGAATGTGTTACCGAGACAGATGTGTGAGACAGTGTGCGGGAGTCGTCTTCAAAACCTCTTCAGCCAAGTGCCTCTCCTCCTCATTAGCGGAACGCACACTGATTGTGTTGTGATAGCGCTCTGAAGGGGGAGTGACTTAGCCGGGAGAGGGGGGAGGCATACTCTAAATAAACAGCCCTAATGATTAATAGGCCTTTAACAGCTGAGTAAACCTACAACACCCTTGAACACTGCATGGCCTCTCTTCTGTTCTCTCTATTTCTGATTGAAAACAACTACACTCCAACAATAAGCACTTTCACTATAGGAACAATCCAAGTCTTTAGCGTCTTTATTGACCCAACAATCAAAACCGCATTGATTTTCTTCCTTTCTACAGGAGTCCAAGTCGAGGTTGCCAGATTGTTTCTTCAGAATAGCTGTTACAGCCGAGTTGGGAGAATAACAAAACATGCCAATTTCCAGTAATATTTTTTCCCTCGACAGATGTGCTCAGACAAGGCATTTTCTGTTTAAGTCCGTAATCACGGCGTACACAACCCACAGTGGAAGGCGCTAATAGCCGCAGCAGGTAGCTAGCAGGCTAATGTACAGTGGAATTGCTGAAGGCGCAATCATGCTAACGAGCTTTGACGAATTTAATTGTTGCAGAGCAAATTGCTGGTGTAGAAAGAAGATCATTTTGAGAACTCACTTCAAGCTTTTCATTCAAGAACTTTTCTACCGTTTCCGCTTTGAAAAAGATGGAGAGGCTGGGATTTTAATTACTTTTTAATCAAATAGTAATAAAGTGAATAAGTGATTACGCTTCTCTAACCAAGGTTTACACGGCCTTTTCTCATTTGTTTCTTTGAACGAGGCTTGAACGTTTTGGTCTGATTCAGCCTCAGTAAATACCTTTGACTAGAACTGATGGTACTCATTTATGGCCCATTTTTTTAATATAATGTGGAAGATTATTTATTTTACTGCCCCTCCAGACTTGAGATCGAGCGATATGGGTTTTTTCGTGGCTGATGCCGATACCCACTGTTTAGAATCCAGACAAACCGATGCCGGACGAAACTCTGCCGATATTTTTGGGCCAATATATAGAGCCAGGATTATTTTCCCTAAATTATGTCATTTGAATTTACTTCAAACTCACCACAGCCTTTTTTTATTTTATTTTTTTTACCATAAACCTAAAGAAAAAATATTGTGCATTAAACTTAAAAAACACGACCCCTGTGGATGTTATAATTTGCACACAAATCACAATGTTAATCTAAAACGACTTATTAAAAGAAACAAATCCGCTGACTTCCGCGTTAGAAAACTGTGGTGCCCAATGGAGCTGACGTCACTTTAAAACGTCATCACAACAAAGCACCGCATGCTGTCGGCGCCCCCTATGGACAGCTGCACATCACATTAGCGAACAGCCCATTTCTCGTTTCTTTTCATTTGTACCAAATTGACTACATGATGCTGCCAAATCCTACGAGTATCACCGATTAAGAAAATAAAACTGGAAAAGGAAGTGCGTACGTCACAGTGGCGTGTACGTCACAGTGGGCGTGTACGTCACAGTGGGCGTGTACATCACAGTGTGCATGTACATCATAGTGGGCGTGTACCAGTGGAGGTGAAAACAGGGGTTGATCGGCAAAATGGCGTCTTGAAAATACGTGATTACAGATTACTCAAACATGAATCACTCCACTTCTGGGCCTCTAAAACCCTGGGGCCCGGAACAACAGACCCTTTTGCCCCCTTCCTGTCTACTCCCCTGCCCACGAGTACCTACTAGACATAGACCGATATATGGCCGATATTTGGACTTATTAGCGTATCGGAGCACAGGCCAATATTTTGTTTTGGTCGATGTGTTGCCTAGAAACTACACACAAAGCTTTACATTAACACTTAAACACAAAGAGATAGGTTCTTATAGGTTTGTGGTAAAAAAAAAAGGGCTTGGGGGGAGTTTGTAGTAAATTTATATTGCATAATTTGGGGAAAATAGTAAAAATTGTCCCTACATATTCTAAACAATCTGCATTGGCCATGAAAAAAACCCATATTGCTCGATCTCTAGTAGCTACTGTTGTATAAACATCGACGGGGCCACAGCGGCCGTTTAAGTTGACGGCGCTTACACGGGTCATTATGATCATCCCTTCATTCGTCTTTGTCGTCTCTGTGGTGTGAAAAGTACTTGAATGACTTCTACCTGCGATACCTTGAGCCGTATCTCCTGTCTGTCCTTCAGCCCGTCCACACTCAGGTGTGGGGTCGCTGGACGCCTGCCACACAGAAACATCATTTTACATTTATAAACGGTTTATTCCGAGAGGGCAAAGGATGGAGATGTCAGAGGAATGTCACCGCTCTTTTTGTCTGAGGAGTAAATCTGCTTAGCACTTGGCTGTGACGCGGCTGACACTGTGTCCCGCCGCCCGATGTCTTTGGGCGCACACAGGGACACAAATGTGCGCAGAATTTGATATCGGCTTAAAGGACGCTCACAAAAGACAGCGCGAGCGGCAGAGGGCGTTCGGAGCCTCTACAATGGAAGGTAATCAGCCACTTTTACTCGAGGAATAGAAGCCGGCTGAAGGTTGTTTGAGTGCAAGAGGTTTTCTGGGTCATCGTTTATGGGGAAGTTGTTGGATAAAGTTCCACTCTGACCCGCTGTAATTGGGTTCATGAGCAAGGCACTTCATTCACGCTGCCCATTTCAATTATCATCCGGTTTGTTGTGACATATTTTTTATCTTTGAGGCAAAATGATGAATGTAGCAGTAGTTCACATTTTGGTCCACTACCAATAACTCATCTAGCAAACAAATTATGAGTTTAAAGGTTTTATATTATGCAAAATTGACTCTTGGGAGTTTAAAACCATGTTCTAATGCTGTTACCTCCTCAAAAACATACCAGGAGTTGTGTTTTGTTTCATTCACACATGTTTGAGTAACACTTTATTATTAGTCTGTCTACATCTCCAAAGCTCAAAATGCTCTGTTCCACCTTGTGATGTCATGAAGCGGTAGTTTTCTGGTAAGTTAACAGCTCCTTTTACCTTTAGTTTACTAGAGACGGGCAATTCCAGGGCTGAAATCATCCAAATGATTCTAGTGAAGGTGTGTGGAGTTTAAAAACACAGTGTAGAACTACTTGTATTACCACATGACATCACAAGGTGGAGAGTTTTTGTTCTGTTTGAGAGAAGAACTCTAAAGAAGCCTAAATATGCAGGGTTTGTGCGTTAAACATGTGTGAATGAAACAAACACAACTCCAGGTCTGTTTTTGGTGAGGAAACATTATAACATAGATCAGAAAATAGAGTAATATGGGCTTTTTAAACAACTATTAGTAGTAGTAGTAGTAGTAGTAGTAGTAGTAGTAGTAGTAGTAAACGATTGGATAAGTACTTTAAGCTGATCTATGTAGGTTTTCTGGTTGAGGATCCATTACTGTTTGTCTATTTTTGCTTGGTTTGGTGGAGTTACCTCGCGGTCTCCATGGCGACAGCAAAGTTTTACACAATTTTGCGTAACATTCCAAAACAGCAACATCTCCACTGAGAAAAGAAGGTTTCGACCTGCCTCCTAAAGCTTAAAACCAATAAAAGTCAACTACACACAAAGTTAATTACGATGGGGATCAGCTATAGCAAGGCCGTATCAGTCGTGTTGTAGAGTTTTCACCAGGAAACCAGAGGGTAACTGGTCCAATTCCCATCCAAGCCCATACTATCTGTGTTCCTGGTGAGGCACATCAACCCCATCGGCCACTGCAGTCACAACAGGAAGGGCATCTGGCATTAAAATTCGCCAAACATATCATAACCACCTGAATACGAAAGCCTGTTTATGGGTTTCAGCTTCCTGTTTATAGCCGCCATTTTGAGTACTTTTCACTATTCAAAAGATATAATATGTAGTTTTGAATTTACTCCTCGAAGCCCAAACACATTCAAATAAAAAGGGAAAACATCTCCCCTGTAAACAGCCTTTGGAAGTTATTTGTTTCCTGAAGTCTTTTGTTCCTCACATCTCCGCCGCAAAGAATGAAATGAATGTAAAACTCAAACAAAGTCAGCTGAAATAAATGTTCAGTTGTGTCTTTTATGATAAGAGCAAACCAAACAAAGGTAAGACTTATTTCGTTTTGGATGAAGTCAGAGCTTTGATGCGGAAAGTGAAATTATAATTAGTTCTTCATATTCCCCACAGTAAACAGAACTGAAGAAAGTTAATAATAATAATAATAATAATAATAATAAAATAATAATAAAAAATATATATTTCCAAATGTATTTAAGAAATGCAATACTTATTTTCCAGCATTTTATTTTTCTAACGGAGCAAAATGAAATGAAAACAGGTCAAATCCCCTGGTACAATCATACACTGTATATATAAATGGACATGGCTAACATGCTAGCTGCCACGTTCCAAACAGGAAGTGGTCATGGGCGTGTTTCCTGCTTCATCGACTCATTTTACATTGAAAAACTGTGGTCCCTCTCTCTGTAACTGCTATTGTCAGACTCGTCATTTTGGTCTTAAATGTTCGTATTAACCCGCTCTACATGATCCTGGTGTTTTTATTTCGCTGTTGTGTCTGTAAATCAAGATATGAACATTAATAACAGACAAATCAGGCGCTGCCTTTCCTGGAGGTCGCTCCCGCTAAACTTAGCACCGGGTTTGATTGTCAGCGTTGCTAAGCGCCCGCTCCTTGCTAAAACAGCGGTGCGGGAAGCAAGGGGCGTTACCTTCAACAGCCTCGCTCCAGATTGGCTCTTCGGTTGCTATGATACTCGCAGTCACAATTCCAAATATAGAACTCTGCTCCAAATTGGCCCCTGTAACTGGACTGGAGCCGAACGCTGTGGGCGACGTCACACTCACTTAGTCCACTTCTTTACACAGTCTGTGGGTACAACGGAGATGTGTCCTGGTAGAACCTGGGATCCAGAATACACACTTCTTCAATACTTTGTGAAGAGTTCAGATGGGCGTGACTGACAGGTTTATTAGCCAATCAGAGACATGCAAGGTCTGTCTGTATCTAAACAAATATGGCTGCTTCTGAGGAAGAAGGAAAGGACAAAAAAAACTCATCAGATTGAAAAACATTGCACATTTCTGCATAATCAATGAGTGAAGGACTAAACTCTGTTAGTCTGAGGTGAGAGAAGTTTGATTTTGTTTGTAAATGATGGCCGACCAATGAGCTCCCTCGTTTCACATGCGTCACTGAAATAAACAAATCTGATTGGACGGGCGTTTGATTCTGGGCCAAGACACAATGAAGGGAGTGGAGGCAGTCCTTTGTGCGAAAAGTTTGAGGGAACCACTCACACACACATTCATACACCAGTGTACACAGTCACTGGGAGCAAATTGGGGTAAGTGCCTTGCCCAAGGACACAACGACAGCATTCATCTGTGGGAGCTAGAATCGCACCGCCATCGTGTGGGTCAGCGGATCTGACCGCTCAACCAATGATGTTTATGTCGAGAGCGGGATTCGAACGCAAACACCGAGCCACTGTCGCCCGAGAACTTCCATTCATCCTTCAGAAGTTCACCAGGTCAAATATGAAGTTTCAAATATGCACATTAGATTCTTGCCTCCTCCAATCACAGCCAAAGTGAGTGCGTTCTGTGTACTATTCATGTGTAGCTAATACGAGTGAGTAAAAGTGAAGTGTGTGGAAAACTGTTTGGCAGGCGGCACATGCTTCAGTGAAAGTCATTACCTGCGAATTAAGAGGTTAATTAAGTTTATGTTCTTCAATTAAACTATGTGAAGTCATATTTGATGTTCATATCTCAGTCAATAATAAAAGCTGCAGTGAGTTTGCAGACACTTAAAATGTCACGACTGTTCCAAAGCATGTTCACTGCTGTTTGTTTAAAGGGCCAGTATCACACTGTTTTATGATTTTCTATGTTCTAATGTTGTTTCCTCGTCACAAACAGACCTGGAGTTGTGGTTTTTTTTATTTACACAAGTTTGGAGTTGTGTTTTGTTTCATTCACACATGTTTAACACAAAACCCTAGATATTTAGGCTGAGTTCTTCTCTCAAACGGAAAACACTCTGTTGCACCTTGTGATGTCACGTGGTAATACAGGAAGTGTTTTGAAACTCCACACACCTTCGCTAGAATCATTTGGATGATTTCAGCCCTGGAATCGCCAGTCTCTCTTGAACTAAAGGTAAAAATAGCTGTTAACATGAAAACTACCGCTTCGTGACATCACAAGGTGAAACGGAGCGCTTTGAGCTTTGGAGATGTAGACAGACTAATAATAAAGTGTTACTCAAACACGTGTGAATGAAACAAAACACAACTTCCAGTTCTGTTTTGAGGAGGGAACCACATTAGAACATGACTTAACGCTCACAAGACTCCATTTTGCGTAATATAGGACCTTTAAGTAATTTCAGACTTTAATTTTACCAAATAACTCTATTCATGACACGTTTTTGTTGCAACATTAAAGGTGCCCTCTGCTTTATGATGCATGTCACCTGCTTGTCTCCACGGAGAGCTGCCTGGAATGTTCCACAGTATGGGATTAAACTATCTATTTCCATGGAGACAAGCGAGTAATGTCACCAGGACAAGTTCCAGCCCAGAAACCCATCGCACAGTTTGAATGTATGGTTTTGTAATCAGTTAAATGTGGGATATGCTTAATGCCATATTGCGGAACCTTCCATAAAGCAATAACACCTCCAAGAGAGCCGTGCCATTTGAAATATAACAGTTTTATCTTAAAACTTTTGACTAAATGATGCACAAAGTATGGAAAGTGATTGGTGATTTTTATTTATTTATTTATTTAT
>JACM01076606.1:0-17007 GCA_000787095.1 Periophthalmodon schlosseri
AGGTTTTTCTCTTAATTCTGTTTCTTTCATGTGAGTGAATGTGAGCAACAGGTTGCAAAAGGGGGTTATTACTTGTATGGTGTATTAACTGCTAACACATAACATGTTTTACTTTTGTTTTTGATGGTCTGAGTCCCCCCTCTCCTTGCTCCCTGCGCACTCTCCTTTCAGAGCGCTATCACATTACAGTGGAGTGCATTTTGCAATTGAAACTACTGCACATCTCATCAGGTTTGTGAAGTTGTAGTGTATTGTTTTGTATCATGCTTTTGTATATTTATGTAGAACTGTCATGCGGGAGCCTGGGTGACATAGGCTTGTTGATTGAGCTTTGGATAGGATCACACTGCTGACTGTAAGGAGGGTTTGAATAGGGCCTGGGAGAGATCTCTAGATTACTCAAACATCCACGGATGACATCTAAAATCTTTTCGGAGATGTTTTTGATGAAGGAATGTTATAACATGGTAGAAAGCCCAAAAAAGTCGATTTTACATAATACCCCCTTTTTCAATTTATAGTGTTTTTAAAGTTCGAACCACCAACCTTTGTGGACAGAGGACAATACGGCCCTAACACCTGAGTAAATATAATAATAAGTAAATCTACTGACTTAATATGTAACACACAATCTTAAGTCTCCAACAGTGTCCTGAGGCTATTTAAATAAGATTAAATTCTTTATTAAAACCCAGATTAGATCTTATAAGGTTATTTTTATTTTATTTTTTTTGTGTGTTTGTTTTTTGTTTGTTTTTTTGCAATATGCACTATCCTCCAATATACAAAGCCCGTTAGTTAAAGAGGATGTTTTCGCCTACTGAAAGAATCCTAATTAAAATGGGTAAAATGAGATTAATAATGAAAATTAATACTAATTTGAGTTATTTAAACTATTCTAGATTTACTTATCATGGCTTAAATTATCTGATTTGCACTGAGTTAGAATCTGATTTCTGATATTTGTGGCAGTTAATTTTACTTGAAAAAAATGTCACAAATATTTAGAAGATTTCAAATTATTAAGGCACTTGGTTGGTCACATTTTTACATAGCGCTTTTCCACTTTCAGGGCACTTAAAGCACTTTACGTCAAGGAACTACTCACCCATTCACACACACATTCATACACCAGTGTACACAGACACTGGGGCGAGGTGGGTTAAGCGTCTTGCACAAGGTTACAACAACAGCATTTATCTGTGGGAGCTGGAATAGCACCGCAATCTGTGAGTCAATGGATTTGACCACTCAACCAACCTTCGGATCAGTGGACAAATGCTCTACCAATTAAGCTACTGGTTGAGAGTTAATTTCTTCTCGGAATACTGCTGTAGTGTCATTGGGCAAAACACTTTTCCTACCTTGACTCCAGTATCACTTTACTGGTTTGTTCCTTTCATATAAGCTGCTTTATTTGCTAATAACAGTAGAAAAACGCTATACAATAATAACCACTAACCGAATATATACAGTTTCTTGAAATTTTTTTTCCTCAGATTTCTAAAAATCATTATTAGTTTGAATTTTTGGCGTATATAGCTATCCCTTATTCGCAGCATGTGGGCGGTTGTTAAGTAGTCTATTTGTATTTCTGGCTGTAAACCTAACCTCACTCCAAAGGGGAATCTCATGATAACCACCTGAGCATCTCCACAGCAAAGGACTCTGGGAAAACGGCACAAAACCTCCATTGTGTGAATCAGAGCATGTTTACTGTACAGGCACAGCTGGGTCATTCAAACACATTAGGAACCATGTGTAATTATGTTGATGCGTGAATATTGATCAAGGCTCTCTTTTGGTGCATACAAGTGAAAAAGACAAACATAAAGCAGGTTGGCATCTAGTGCTGCTAGAATTAGATTTGCGATTTATGTTTAAAAAGTAGGATTCTGTTCAGAGTGTACATTGTAAACAGTATTTGAGAGAAAACTGAAATATGAACTGATAAACTTTTCATTTTTGTATTTAAAAAAAAAAAGAAGGATATTTTGTTATTTGCAGAGCACATTCTATAATGTAAATAACTGCAGCCTTGATAATTATGTCAACTCAAATTGTGATGGAGACAAGTTGAGTAGAGTCTTGCCCAAGGACACAAGTGTCAGCTGCATTTATGCTGGCAGGGATTGAACCACCAACCTTTCAAGTTTACCGACTCAAATCTACAATAAATGATAATACTGATAGTAGATAATACAATACATTCTCTCTCTATATGTAAAGATCAGAGGTCTTATTTATAAAGCGGGCATATGCACAAAGTTGGGTCTAAACATTACAGAGTTTTCAGAGATGAGGCAGAGGCGATCTGCACCTAGAGATGAGAGAAGGAGCCAGCCTGAGGAAGTTTGTGTTTAGTGCACACTGGACATAGATCCTTTTACTTTATATTTCCAAGAAATATAAAGTAATATTACTCACTTAATTACAACTGTCTGTGGGGAATAAACACAATGGTTTGTATTCATATTCATTCATTTTGAAGTGGTCTGCGTTTGCGTACACTGTAATGTTTGTGACAGAAGCAGAGTTCACTTTGTCACCCCCGTGTGCCAATCAAATCCGCTCATCATCCACTCATTATCGGCTCATGTTTAGATAAATCTCATTCACAACTCAGTTTGGCAGATTTCTGCTGCAGGTGTACATGAAGTTTGGGCTTTCTTCCTACGTATTCTTTTAGTCAGAGTTCCACGTACTGTTTTATAAATGAGACCCCAGACCATTATTAGTTGTTAGAGTGAGGTGAACTCGTAATAACTGTATGTGTTTCCTATTGGCGTCTGGCTATTTTTAAACACTGAATCTACCTTAAAACCAAAGCCAGTTCCACAAAGCTGTTTCTTTAAATATGAAGTGAGGTGCTTGACCAGGCCCGCTCCCCGAGGGTCCACCTTTTAAAATGCCAAATGATTCATGCTCCGACTCTATCAAGAGGGCCTCTCTGTACTGCAAATGTTCCACCATTTTAAGTTTTTATTATCTAAGGACCCAATAACCTTTTGTTCTTTCTTCTTCATAATTATTTTAACTGGTGTAAACAAGCTATTTTGTTTCCCAAAAAAAGGAAATTATGCAAATTGGTAAATATATTTACTGGATGAATTTTAAGACAGTTTTCTACATACTTTACAAGTCGCTTTACAATTTGATGCACATATAGTTCATACATTTGAGCTGGTAGTGAGGATTCAACTAATTTTATTTTATGTTAACTTGTAAATGGTAAATGGTCACACTTTTATATAGTGCTTTTCCACCTTCAAGGCATTCAAAGCGCTTTACATCAAGGAACTCACCCATTCGCACACAAGTATGTGCAAACACTGGGGGCGAGGTACATTAAGTGTCTTGCCCAAGGACACAACGACAGTATTCATCTGTGGGAGCTGGAATCATACTGCCAACCTGTGGGTCAGTGGATCTGACCGCTCTATCAATGATGTTTATGTTGAGAGCAGGTTTCAAACCGCCCTCTTAGGATCAGAGGACGAATACGCTGAGCTACTGTCGCCCGTGGTAGACATCTGATGATTATCATATCTGTATTTTTTCTTCCAGGAGAACCACTGTCTGCGTATTAAGATCCTGGGAGACTGTTACTACTGTGTGTCTGGGTTACCTGAGGCCCGGGCCGACCATGCCCACTGCTGCGTGGAGATGGGACTCGACATGATAGAGGCCATATCGTAAGTTCAACATCAAATATAGGCTACTCCAAGACATAAAAACAGTGTATAAACCTTTTGTAAAGTCCAATTGAGATTTGGAATGTATCCTCAAACTCCAATGGATTTTGACAGTGTTGTAGTTTGGCCAGATTGTTGTCATCGTTTTTATCTGTAATTAAAGTTAAAGTTTGTAAGATCCAGATTTTAAATTTCATAAACATTACCCATTATCTGTGTTCTCACATGCAAAGTAAACATGCTCAAATCAAATATTGCTTGTACTGATAAAAATTGTAATTTTGATTTATTCTTAGTTACAAAAACATTGTTATTTATGATTTGGTGTTTTGGTTTTTAAGATGATTAACCGGTCAGAAAGCAGAATGAGTCTCATGAGTCTCTCATTTGGGTTGCCAGTATCAATGGTGAAATTCAGTTGGTTTAAACCTAAAAGGACTACATATGCTACTAACTATTTTGGTCAATATAAACTGCACATAACTTAAGTTACACATTTATATGTTTAAAATAAATTGATGCCCAGAGTATTGTAGTTTGTAAAATGTTCTGTATATTCTGTATGTTGTTTATTCCCAGTCTGGTGCGGGAGGTGACTGGCGTAAACGTCAACATGCGCGTTGGCATCCACAGCGGTAGGGTGCACTGTGGAGTCCTGGGACTCAGGAAGTGGCAGTTTGACGTCTGGTCCAACGACGTAACTTTAGCCAATCAGATGGAGGCAGGGGGAAAAGCGGGGTATGTCGCTTTTATATGTGATGTTTGAATGTGAGTAGCAGACTACACTGCAATTTTCGGGATTAATAAAGTCTCTGTTCTATCTATCTATCTATCTATCCATCTATATATCTATTTATCTATTTATCTGTCTATCCATCCATCCATCTATCTGGCAGTGTTTAGCAGCTTCAGCACTTTTTAAAAATGATTTTTAAATTCTTCAGCAATATGCCAGTAGTTAAAGATTGCGTTTTGTTTTGAAATGTATAACTTGTACATAATATACATGGATTTCAGATGGATGGAAAAAATATCTGTTGTCTGTTCCCATGACAATTAACAAAAAGTAATAATAAATAAATCAAATTCTTTTAAATGGTCTAGAGTCAAAAGCCCTCAAAATGGGGTCTACAGCCAAAGTCATGAGACTGAAACCCGTGAATATAAATCTACATGCAAAACTAACCTTAAGGTGTTGTAAGTATATAAAAGCCTAAACACAGCATCATTTCGTACATATATTTGTATTTCAGCCGGATTCACATCACAAAAGCCACTCTGAACTATCTCAATGGTGACTACGATGTGGAACCTGGAGCAGGAGGAGAGAGAAACGCTTATCTGAAAAAGCACAACATAGAAACCTACCTCATCGTGGGCTGCAGCCAGAAAAGGGTAACTACATAAACTATATTTACATTGTCAAATACTGGTGTGGGCCACTAGAGGGCAGCAGTACTCACTATATACTGGACTACTGTAGGTTATATCCAAAGCAATGTTTACTTCTATGGAGACAACTTTTACTTTTAAGACATTTTAACAGGATACTGACTTGGTCAGCGTCAATGGAAGACACTGTATTTGGGGGTTGCAACATTTTTTTCCTAATATTTTACTTGTCATTTTCAGAAAGAGGAGAAAGCCATGATCGCCAAAATGAACCGGCAGAGGACGAACTCGGTGACCCACAACAGTGGACACTGGACTGACCGACCATTCTACAACCACCTCGGAGGAAACCAGATCTCCAAAGAAATGAAGAGGATGGTGAGAAATACTTATTTTATTATGTCAAAACTTAAGATGGAGATTGATCACAATTTTAGAAAGGAATTACTAAAACAGAAAAGCCACAGTTACTGAACTTGATAACTACTAGTTTGAAATAAAGTAGTAGTAAAACACAATGATAACTATACACATTTCTACCATATAATACTGTTTTTTTTTACATAAAGAATGAAAAATAACGGGTTATTATAGTTAAAGTGCTTCTAAAAATTGAGTATTTGAAAATGTGGATAGAAACATAATAATAAATAACTTATAAAAAACAAGAATTATTTCCTTAAGACAGTTGTTTTAAAATTGTAGTAAAACTGAACAACTATTTGCAATTTTTGTTTTAATAATAAAATAATAAAATAAAAATAAAAGTTTACATTTTAAACACATCCAGATAAATTGACAAAAGGTCTGAACTATGAAATGAAAACTAATACAAGATAAGAATCACATTTCAGAACATGTTTGTACAGATCTAAACTACAGGGTTAGCATTTTTATACAGAATAAGCTATTGCGATTTGCTAATTGGGTTCATTCAAATTGTGATTTCAATTCCATTGCGATTAACCTTGCAGCCCTAAAGTGTAGATTTATTTAAAAAAAACACAATGACTGAAGTACTCCTCTGTTTGCTGTCCACAATTATGCCTATGTAAGTAAATTAACTTATACAGCATAGTGAAAACATAACTGGCAAAGCAATAACATCAACAAGAAGGCGATATACCCTCCACCAGAAATGTCCCATAGTTTACCTATGTAAGATAATCAATTCCACTCAGACACTACAATCCAATGACGGTATAATGGTCAAATAATTTACTTAAAGGGCCTATATATGCTATTTTCTGATGTACTGTATGTTATAATGTTGTTTCCTCATCACAAACTTACCTGGAGTTGTGTTTTGTTTTATTCACACATGTTTAACACACAAGCCCTGCATATTTAGGCTGAGTTCTTCTCTCAAATGGAAAACACTCTCTTCCACCTTGTGATGTCATGTGGTAATACAAGATGTGCTCCATACACCTTCACTAGAATCATTTGAATGATTTTCAAGGTAAAAGATAGCTATTAACTTGAAAACTGACACTGCATGACATCACAATGTGGAACAGAGCATTTTGAGCTTTGGAGATGTAGACAGACTAATGTCACAGGGTTACTCAAACATGTGTGAATGAAACAAAACACAACTCCAGGTATGTTTTTGAGGAGGTAACAACATTATAACATGGTGTGAATGAAAAAAAACACAACTCCAGGTATGTTTTTGAGGAGGTAACAACATTATAACATGGTTTAAAGCTCACAAGATTCAATTTTGCATAATATAGAACCTTTAAAAGTGCAAGTTATTTTGGTGGGATTTCGTCATATGTTTGTCTGTTGCTTTGCCTTGAATGTTTCACAGTATGGCTTTAAAGTGCACCTTTAAATGTGCCCTCAACTCTAAATTTAGTTCAGTCCCAGACAGTAAGAGGTGGGTGGGCTGGCTGATTGCACAGAAGTAAAACAGTATAAATTCCTCTCTGCTCTGAGTCACTGTTCGCAGGTCTGCTCCACAGGGATCCACTACTCACTAAATAAACACCATTTGTATTTACAGGCATGATTTCTCTGCTTGTTCAATTTGTTTAGACAGTGTTGCACTAGCTCAAATCCTCCCACATGGTTTTGTTGTGTGTCTGACAGCTGCTAATGGGATATGAGAGAGTACAGGTGACATAGGAACAAGCACTGCTCAGTATTAGCTCTCAACATGCAAAATACTGCTACATTAAAGGTCCTATATTACACCAAATTGACTCTTGTGAGCTTTAATCCATGTTATAATGTTGTTACCTCATCAAAAACATACCTGGAGTTGTGTTTTGTTTCATTCACATGTTTGAGTAACTCTTTATTATTAGTCTGTCTACATCTCCAAAGCTCAAAATGCTCATCACCTTGTGATGTCATGTAGTGGTAATTTTCAAATTTATTTTTTTGTTCGTTAGAGATTGGCAATTCTAGGGCCGAAATCATCCAAATAATTCTAGTGAAGGTGTGTGGAGTTTAAAAACACAGTGGAGTACTTACTGCATTACCACATGACATCACAGGTGGAACAGAGTCTTTTCCATTTGCGAGAGGAACTCAGCCTAAATATGCAGGGTTTGTGTGTTAAACATATGTGAATGAAACAAAGCACAACTCTTGGTATGTTTTTGATGAGGAAACAACATTATAACATAGATCAGAAAATAATGGCCCTTTAAGTCACATTATGCTTGTGTTTTGGTGATTTTAAGATGTTATAAATCAGGGCTAAATGTGTGATGCTGAGTGAGTGACAGGTGGATACCTTGAAAAACATACATTGTTACTATGAGTGGGGTCACCTCTCCACAGATCTGACCTGGTGGCAGTAACATCGCCTCCACCAGAAAAGTTGCATAGTAGTTTTAAATATTTATATTCCAATTATATTCCAATACCATGTTATTGCTTTACCTGGAATGTTCCTCAGTATGGCATTAAACTGAAATGACTCACTCTGAGTCATGTGTTTCATTATGGATATTTTTATTACCCATAAATACCTTGTAAAACATATGTGAGCGGGGGTCTCCTCTTCACAGATCTGACCTGTAACCTGGTCACGTCACCTGCTTGCTGCCTCCATAGAAATAGTTATGCTTAATGCCATTCTGTGGAACATTCCAGGCAAAGCAATAGACAAGAGGAAGTTACAAAATACTGTAGGTTTTTCATTACCATTAATCAACCATATCTCCAAAACCTCCAAAAATATTACCTTGAGATGCGACACTTTGACAGTAAAACCTTCTATATTACAGGCTTACAGAATATCCCTCATTAAAGTAGTGCTATCTGCAGTTTCCTGGGATTAACTTCATGTCTGATCCCGACAGTCCATTTGTCTGAGTGGATTTGACTTTGACTTTGAACTTTTGAGTCAGATTTTGAGAAACTATAAGAAACAGTGGATCTATTTACTCCCCTCCCCATAGCATCTAGCTCCCATCACTGTCTCCCTGTATCTCAATAGAACTCATTATAAAGACAGACTGACTTGAGACGCAGTGAGTGAGAGATTATACAAAGAAACACAGTTTTGTTCCTTCTTTGCTATGTTGAAAGATCTTGTGGTTCAATTTGTTAAAAACTATATTTGCGGTCTATATTCCGTAAGGCAGTTTTGAAAATATGCTTTGTATTTGAATTATCATGTTTGAGTTTATCCACAAGAGGGAGCCCTAGTCCCACAGATGACATGCATTGCTTAGTATCTGGATAGCAAATTTAACAATAAAACAACATAAAAATTTGCTTTTGGAGATATTGATGGATTTCAGATGACTTCACAACATTCTATAGGCCAATCATATTTTATACAGATACACAGATGGGGGTAGCTAAAATTAATATTGTTTAAAGGGCCCATATTACGCTATTTTCTGATCTATGTTAAAATGTTGTTTCCTCATCACAAACAGATCTGGAGTTGTGTTTTGTTTCATTCACACATTTTTAACACACAAACCCTGCATATTTCGGCTGAGTTCTTCTCTCAAACAGAAAACACACTGTTCCACCTTGTGATGTCATGTGGTAATACAGGAAGTGCCCCACTGTGTTTTTAAACTCTATACACCTTCACAACAATCATTTCGATCATTTCAGCCCTGGATTTGCCAATTTCTACAAAAGAAGTTGCTGTTAACTTGAAAACTACCACTTCATGACATCACACGGTAGAACAGAGTATTTTGAGCTTTGGAGGTGTAGACAGACTAATAGTGCAGAATTACTCAAACATGTGTGAATGAAACAAAACACAACTCCAGGTATGTTTTGACGAGGTAACAGCATTATAACATGGCTTAAAGTTTTCAGGAATCCATTTAATATAAGACACTTAAATGGAGATTTTTGTTGTATACAGTGAGTTCTTGGGTCTAGTCACCAATCAACATTTGTGCATTTACCTTTTGGATATTTCATGGTAAAGTACAATTTTATCAGTAGGGAAAATGGCTCTTGCTCTCCATCTTAAAACATGACATTATCACATTGTAGAATCTGAAAACCACCAATATCTTATACAGTGGATTGACAGTTAAAAAAAAAATAGAACATACCTGGTAGTGTTACCTTTTTGTTCTAGAGAGACAGACAAGTTTACTGCAATACTGTGGAATATTCTAGGTAAAGCAATAACAGGTAAAGCAGGTAAGAAGAGCATGTGGGATCTAGGATCCTCCACCAGAAAAGTTATAGTGCACTTTTAAAAAGAAAAAAATCAGCAAGGGGTAGAAAGCTGTTTAATATTTAGAAGTTTCCATCTAATTATCTCCTCTTTCTGTCTGTTTTTTAGGGATTTGAGGACCCTAAGGACAAGTGAGTACCCTTTTATTGCTTTCTTTGGACATTGCGTCTTACATAAACTCACAAAGGAGTTTTAAACCACCGTCCATCTCACAAAACTCGATAAAACGCATTCACCCAGAGGAGTAGTTACTGTAAAAACAAGTCTGAAGGCAATGGAACATATTGTCCTTTATTTCTACCGTCTTAAAATGAAACCTGACACTGCTGATGCTGTTTTGGTTTAATTAGATACTTTTACATTATCTTCAAAGCACAAACACAGCACAGCTGTTTAATATGCGTTGTTGAGCACTGTTGTGTTCTAAAAAGGAAGAGGGCTTTGTCAGATGAACCCAAAAACAAAAATAACAAATATAAACACTACAGAGAGCACTAAAAGATTGAGAAAAAATACTTTACAGAATAATGTTTTGAGTAGGTGTGACAAAGTGGGTTCCTTTGTCCCGTTAAACTCACTTTAATTGATTTAATGTAAGCATTAAATTTGCTATAACCACAAACTAAACAGCTAGACATAACTATCCCGGGTTGCAGTTAGACATGCTGCTAAAGTTAAAACCTTAGATTTTAACTTTAGCAGCATGTCACCTGTGGAAGAATTGTACTTACCTGGGGGAGGTCCTTCCTACTGGGGGAGACTATAAAAGTAGGCTGGTTTACTCCATCGAGAGACCATCAGTGTAGCCTGGTACACGTGGGTTTTTCCTTAGTTTTGTTAACTTCTGTTGCTTTTGATTTAGTTGAGCGCAGTTAATTTTTGTAAATATGTATGATTTTGCCACACTTTACCATGGTAAACTTGAATACATTTCTGGCTGAATGGGAAATTTTTCTGAGTCTGCCTCCTACTTAAGACCACATTGGCCAGCTTCCCCACATTTGGTAGGTAGTGGTGGTATCCAGGCCAGTGGGAGGCAGTGAAGATGATGTCAATCTTGTGCTGAGGCAGGAACAGATCCACAGGATGGCCTGCAGGGGGCAGTCGGTGGAGAATCAGAACCACAAGTCAACAGTGTGGGTCAACTGTCAGGTCTACTACATTGACTCATGCAACAACAGGATGAGCAATGGACTAAAATGTGTAAAGACATTTCCACCCTCCAACGGGAGATGCTGCAAAGATGTGTTGCACAAATGGATGGTCCTGAAGAACAGGAAAGCAGAGGAGCTTCTAACACAGAGCTCTCTCCCTATGACCAAATGCATTCCAGGCAGTCCAGCACCATGAGAAATTGCAACCCTACACTGATGGTGAAGACACTGAACATTACTTGTGCACATTTGAAAGAACTGCACGTGCATGCCAGTGGCTATATGACGCCTTACACCACTCTTAACTGGCAACACACGTTCATCTTACATTGCTATGGACAGTGACAACACTATGAACTTTAAAAAAGTGAAACATGCTGTTTTGCAAAATCAGCACAGAGACTTACTGGCTGAGGTTTCTTTCATTGGAGCTGAAAGAAGAGGAGACGCTGCAAGAGCTACAGGTCCAACTGAAGGAGTTCTACAATAAATGGATGGACCCAAAGAGTAAAACCAAAGAAGAAATCATCCTGGGCCATTTCGTCAGAGTCCTGAGTCTGGAGCTTCACCTTATATTAAGGAAAGAGACATGGCCAAAGCTTTCCTGGCTGCTCGCCGCCTCCCCAAGACTCTACTTGCACCAAAGATCCGTCCACCCACCCAATCGGCTATCCCATTGCAGAAGTAATTGTTCAGGTTGAAGATCAGTCTTTTGCACTCTCTGTAGGCGTACTGGAACAGCTGCTTTACCAAACTGTATTAGAGATTCCAGATTGGAATCAGTGGCTTCCAATCCTACTGTTTGCTTGTCGAGAAGTGCAAATATCTACTGGATTTTCACCATTCTAGCTTCTCTATGGACATTCTATTCGAGGGCCTCTGGATGTCCTAAAAGAGGCATGGGAGGGGCCAATTCCAGAGATAAGCTGGAGCAGTTTAAAAGCTTGCCTGTGACAACCTGGCGCAAGCACAAGAGAAACAAAAACAGAGTTATGACAAGGCATCCAGAAGTAGAGCATTCAAGGTGGGCCAAAAAGTCTTATTGCCAACATCAGAGTGGACTTTTAGCTAAATGGCAAGGCCGATATGAGAGCCATCAAAAAATTGGACCAGTCATCTAGGAACTTTTTATGCCAGAATGCCGCAAAAAATATCAAATATTCCACATCAATCTGCTTAAAGTGGGTTGACTGACCAGACCAGCTCTTTCCTGGCATGTTCAGTCATCGATGAAGACGAGCTTCTGGAGCAGTACTTCCCGTCACCAGCAGAGCTGGCGTAAGTCATCTGAGCACTGAGCAACAACAGGACCTTCAAATTTACTTGATCAATGAACTTTTTAGTATGAGACCTAGATATACTTATCTCACCCAACATCAGATCCCTATACGTTCACCGGAACAGCAGCCCATCAGATACACCACCTAAACTTGTCCCAGAGTTAAAGAGAGAAGCGGAGGAGATTCTAGAAACTGGGATTAATGAACCACCGTGCAGTGAGTGGTACAGCCCTGTAGTCTTGGTTTCCAGAAAAGAAGATCCAAGGCTCAAATTCTGTGTTAACTTTTCCAAGTTGAATGCTGTGTCTGCATTTTACCCCTACCGAAGCTACCTGACAATCAATATCCCTCTGCAAGGGATATTGGCAAGTGCCCCTTAAGGAAGCCTTAAGAGATTTGACAACATTCCCGGTTAGGGTTGTTGTCAAATCTCTCAAGGCTTCAAAGTGCCTTTAATTACATGAATTAAAGGCACTTTAATTCATGTAATTTACGCATTACCACAAACTAAACAGCAAAACATAAACATGTTCTGTTTAGTTATAGTACACCTTTATGTTAAATACCACACATAAGATACTTTATTTGGTCAAAGCTATTTATTTAATTTAATACAATTCAGTTACATGCACATAACTTCCATTCTGGTCCAGACAAAAGAGGGGGCGTGCCCAATGTCGGCCATTTTTAAAGCCTTTGGGTGAGGTTGTGGGTTGGACCATGTGGAGGGGAGAACTGGTTTAAGTACCTTTTGTTTCAATGTACTAGTGTATTTTGGTTTACATATTTCAGTGTTTATAGTTTTATTTTAAACACTTTGTTAAAGGGACTTAGGCCCACATAAATGTTGCTGTTAGGTTTTAATTTTAGCAGCATGTCAAACCTAATAGTCACCTGTGTGAAGAATTGTACTTACCTGGGGGAGGTCCTTCCTGCTGGGGAGACTATAAAAGTAGGCTCAGTGTAGCCTGGTACACGTTTTTTTCTTTAGTTTCGTTCATTTCTGTTGCTTTTGATTTAGATGAGCACAGTAAAATATGTGATACGTAACTCACTGTACCAATAAAGCACAATATCAATAAATCACAATATCAATCAAAGTCAATTTTATTTTTAAACCATAATACTACTATACCATAAACTACTACCATAAGCTGCCCTATTTATTTATTTATAAAATTGTATATGTGTAATATGGTTATTTTAATAATCAAAATAGTTAAAGGCGCTGTACTTGATTAAAAAAACAAAAAAACAGAACTAGTTTGTAATGATCCAAAGTTATTCCTCACTTACCTTATGCATTCCGAGCATCCTAATTATTCACCATAATGAGTTTATACACTTTTTGCAAGTCTCAGAGACCAGTGCAGAGTGACGGCAGTGACGGTAAAGCTAACAAAAACTATGCTAATCTGCACTTCCTGACCCTGATTCAGAGCTCACATCTGCCACATCACCAAAACATCTTTTTTCCACCACTGCAACATTGCTGGCCTCCGCCCCTCTCTCAGCCCACAGTAGAAGTCCTCATTCACACATTCATCACCTCCAGACTTGACTACTGCATTAGCCTTCTGTATGGTCTACCCTCCCCCCAAGTCCAAAAACTTCAGTACATTCAAAACCCTGCCACCCGCCTCCTCACCCACACTCATTCCAGAGACCACATCACCCCTGTCCTCAAACAACTCCACTGGCTCCCTGTAAAATATCTCATCCAATACAAGGTTGCCCTCATCACTTACAAGTCCCTCCGACCTCCTCCATCAGCACTGTCCCACCCGCCGCCTCAGTTCAGCCGACACCAATCTCCTCACACCCCTCATCAGGGCAAAGCACTGGACTTTGTGGGATTGAGCCTTCGCTGCTGTCGCCCCCATCCTCTGAAACTCACTCCCACAACCCATCAGGAACTCCAACTCATTGCAGCACTTCAGATCACTACTAAAAACTCACCTGTTCAATCTGGCATTCCCCCCATGATTTCTTACAGTTTCTTCTTGTATGTAAAGTGTTTTTGAGTGTCCAGTGTGTCTGATGTATTATTTTATTATTATTAATAATAAAATGCTTTATGATTAGATGCAGACAGTACACCGCAGAGTTATTTTGCCCTCAAGAGCTGCTTATACAATATATCTGTACTGGGCAAGACACATTTGGGTATTACGTAACCAAATTTCCTTTGATAGTTGAAAATGATAGTCAGTACTGCTATTTGAAAAAACATAAAGAATATTGTATTTAGTAGATTGAGATTTGGGAGTGAATTGTCAGTTCAATCTACCTTTTTACAGAGAAATACACTGTTTACTAGTAGTTTTAAATAAACATGTAATTGTTTGAACTTTTGTGGTTTTGTATTGTGTATTTAAGGTCTGATAAATAGTCAGATCATATAGATACTTAATATGTTTGAGGGCTTTTGCTAGCACAACACATCGCTCCTTTTAGTTGACTAATCTATACACGTGGCATGGTTTAGTTGACCGAGAATTTTTTTTGTTGACTCCAGCCCTATTTGCTATTGTGTGATTGTATTTGTGCTTTTCTATCTTTCAGACACTTTATCTTCAGGAACACTCAGGAGAACATGAACCCGGAGGACGAGGTGGATGAGTTTTTGGGAAGAGCCATCGACGCGCGGAGCATCGACCGCCTCCGATCGGAACACGTCAAGAAGTTCCTCCTGACCTTCAGAGAGCCAGACCTGGAGAAGAAGGTGATAGACCATGATTAAAGGGGCTCTATGGGGGAGTCAGTCACCTGTTTGTTTCTATGGAGATAATATTGCTTTGTCTCGAATGTTCCACAATATGGCATTAAACATATCTATCTCCATGGAGTCAAGTAACTATCAGTCCAAATTACAGGTCAGATCAGTGGAGAGAGTGACCCTGCTAACAGTAAGAATGCAGGTTTTTTGTAAACAGTAAAAACACGTAATTAATACTTTGCAGTATCAACCACAAACGTTAAAAAAAACTCCTAAAACTTTACACCGAGCTAGTCTCGGGGGGGAAGGTGTTCAATGTGCATGTGTATGGCAGAATGCTCATCAGTCACCATGGTCACAAAATTCACACACATCCAAAATGTTTTTACATTGTCTGAAAACTCAAAAAAGAGTTAGGGTTACAAAATGGATTTAAACAGCACATTTTCAGGAGCCTGTGATCAATACGAGCATTCGGGGTCTCGTTTAGGTGTTTGATTTACAACAAAAATGTGAGAATGACTAGCTAGCTTGTGACGGTAATGTTATTTGAGAGGGACTTGTTTAACAGCACAAATCAGCTCACCTGTCGTAGCTCCAACTAAGTCAGTTGTTTCTGATCAGATTATGTTGAAACGAAACTCAGATTCAAGTCTAACAAAGTCTCAGACAGAGCAGAGCCTACAGTTGGCATCACAGCACCAGGGAATGTTGATAACATCAGCTGCAAAGCAATAAAATAAATGCAAGACAGATATGTTTAATGTGATACTGTGGAACATTCCAAGCAAAGTAAAAACATCTACACGGAGACAAGCAAATATAACACTATTCAGCATAAAGTGGTGTAGTCATAATTATTAGTCTATGAAATGGAAAGTTGCTGTTTTGATTTCCTTTCAAGCACATACTGTTATTGTGTCTCTCGGCAAGATAATTAAAGGTGGTCTATGGAGAGGCAGCCCTGCTAACAGTTAGAATGCCTGTTCCTTCAAGGTATTTATGAGCAAACAACAATGCCATACTGTGAAACATTCCAAGGAAAGCAACACCATCTCCATGGCTACTAGTAAATCACAAACCCCCACCAGTAAAGTTACATAGATACGTTTTTGTTTTTTTTAATGTCACTAGGGAGTAGCAAAGGTGTACTTGTCTATTAACTGGAGAGTTGCTGATTCAATTCCCATTCAAGCACACTGTTGCATTCCCTTTCAACCTTGTTATTGTGTCTCTAGGCAAGACACATCACCCCATGAATAAATAATTTACATATGTTTTAACAAGTTGTTCATCACACCTTTTAAATACTTCCCATTCAATTTCCACACACTATCCCATCCCATACACATGCAATTACCGTATATGTGACCACAGTTTGCAGCTATAGGAGCATATAATTGGTTGTGACAGGCCAATTTCCTGTCTGCACCGCGCTCCCTCCTCCAGTCTCCAGGGGGGGTCAGTCAAACGAAAGAGCAGAGGAGACAGAATGAGGAGTAAAGTGTTTCAGACAGAGGGGGGCCACCGGGGGCAGAATGGAGCTGTGATGTTTAAGAAGATAGTTTCAACTTTTTATACTTTTCTGACAAGCAGTTTAGGAGTTTTTGTTTTATTTTTGTGTTTAGTTGTGGGGACAAAGCTACTCCAAAATCTATTCCAATAAATACTAAAATGCCCCTTTCTTTCTATATCACTTTCTCTCTGTCCCTCCCCCTCTCTCCCTATCTATTGCTACTCCCTCCCCCACTCTCCCTTTTCCCTCTCTCCTTGCTCTCTCCCTTTCTCCTCTCCATCTCTCCCTCTGCCCTGTCTCCCCACACCCCTTCGTTCTCTTGCTCTTTACCCCTACCCACCCTTCTCTCTCCCTCGCCCGTTACCCTTCCGCCCTCTCTCCATATATCTCTTCCTCTTTCTCTCCCTCTCTTTCTCTGTCTCATTCTCTCTCCCCCTCTATCTCTTTCAGTACTCTAAACAGGTGGACTCCAGGTTCGGGGCGTATGTGGCCTGTGCTTCTCTCGTCTTTCTCTTCATCTGCTTCATTCAGGTCATCATTGTTCCACAGTAAGTACAATTTAATTAGTAATAA
>KN486084.1:8789-19290 GCA_000787095.1 Periophthalmodon schlosseri
AATACACTGTATCTTTGTGAACTTGACCACTGAAATTGCCCAGCTTTTGATTTTCCTTTGCACTAAACCCAACCCAGACACTGATCATTACTTACTCTAGTGTCAAAACTAGATACTCATTTGAACAAGTATCAATTCTGAAAAATATATCACATAAAAACTACATTCCCTGAATCCAAAATGGTCTGGAATCCTCCGTCCTATCTTGGCACGGTCCAACCACAGCTTCTAATTTGTAGCACGTGTCTCTCAGATGCGGAAGACATCTTCTCTAGAAAATTCTTGTCATATATAACTTCTTTTACCTGAGATAAATAACAGTTTGGTGCTTCACTTGTTGATTCACACGTTGTTTCTTAGTCCTCTGCGTTCTTTTCGGGTTTTTTTACATGTAAAATAGCAAGAACACACAATGCATCTCTCTGATTGGCTAATCTCCCTGTCAGTCATGCCCAACAGAATTTGCGGAGACAGGATACGGTTCCACTGGTCTCTGTAAATTATTGTCAAAGCGTCAGGTAAGTATAAAACCACATGCGAATATTAAGAATCTATTTTGTACTGAAATTGCATGTCATATAAACTTCTTTTACCTGAGATAAATAACAGTTTGGTGCTTCACTTGTTGATTCACACGTTGTTTCTTAGTCCTCTGCGTTCTTTTCGGGTTTTTTTACATGTAAAATAGCAAGAACACACAGTGCATCTCTCTGATTGGCTAATCTCCCTGTCAGTCATGCCCAACAGAATTTGCGGAGACAGGATACGGTTCCACTGGTCTCTGTAAATTATTGTCAAAGCGTCAGGTAAGTATAAAACCACATGCGAATATTAAGAATCTATTTTGTACTGAAATTGCATTCTAGTTTTTTTGGGGGTTTTTTTTGAGCCTTGGTATCAAAATTGAGTTTGAAATTGCAGTATCGTGACAACTCCAGCGTGAATGTGTAAAAATGAGATTAGCCACCACAATTTTGTCGATCTGTCCCATAGCAAGTCATACTGAATAAACAACAAAACAAGCAGGAACCAGGAAATATCAGGAAATACATTGTGCTTATCTATTAATCAGCCTTGCGAGCCCTTAATTTGAATGACCGTGCATAATAATCCCTACTTTTTAAAACCAGTACCCGTAACATTTTTATATACGACCATATCTGAGACAAAACGACCAACAAGACGCACACTACATCCTCAACATTCTGCAATTCACCTAATTAAAATCCAGCGATATCGTGGGTGCAATTGTTTTAACATGATCTTGTAATCCCCAGACCCTTTTAAACCCTTTAATTTCACCTGTTCTGGGGAAAGCCAAAGGGTCATCCAGACACTCAACGCAGCCTCCGCCATAACCCTCTTTGCCTAATTTGCTTGTACATTCTATTTCTCAATGGCTTATCAGCTCCCACTAATTAAAACCACATGCGAAGCTAGTAACCGACATGCACAGTCACACATACACACCCGGAGAAGCGAGAGAGAGAACCGGGGATAGAGATAGTTGGAGCTACAATTACCAGGCAGGCCTCTAGTGTCTCATTGGGTGTCTATTAAGAGGGGGGCCTGGCTCATTGTACTGATGGCAGAGTTTAATTACTTCCACCCGGCGTCTGTTGTAAAACATGCTGATAAATGAGCCAACAGGACAGCACATCATTATTTTTCTATAGTGCCAGACTGCGTACTGGATTATGAGAGCGGGAGAGGGGGGGGGGTGGTCCTACCTGCGAGAGCCTGGGAGAGCTCATTCCATACACAGGGGAGGGTATGGAACACAGCCATGGCATTTTCTATGTGTTTGCGTGTGGCAGCGGGACTGAAAACGTTACATGCCGGTACAGAGATTCAAATTAGTGCTGGAGTATGTGTGGATGTACATTGGGCAGTGTGAATATCCGGATTATAGAATCAGGGGTTGTAACGCAGTGGGAGCTTGGAGTTATGAAATGGGCAGGAAGAGAATGCGGTGTCAAAACCTGATAACTGAACCCCAATTCGACCAAGTAAAGAAAATCAGGGAATAAAATAATATGAGATTAAAAACAGAGCTCTATTTTAAAACACTTTTTTGCCGTGAAGAGGTGATTTTTTTCACAGTTGTAGAGGTGGGAGATATGCGTAATTCTGCACCTTTGATCATATTGTGAATGCTGTGTTGAAGATATGCAAAAATTGATTATTGGGTATATCGTTATATGAATAAAAATGTGGCAAAAAGAGCTAATAAATAATACAAAATGTGGCTACTTAGTTGTAAACTTTCATGTCAGGGTATTAAAGTGAATTCCGGCTTATTAGTGGATAGTGGTCCTTTCATATTTGCCTGTTACTTTAGCCTCAACTAATACTTATAAGGACACATTTTAGCAGATTTCTGTTAGATTGCCAAAATAGATTCTGAAAAAAGATAGAGAGATAGATATTAATTTTTGTGAATATTGTCCACCTTTTCTTGTACCTCAACCAAAACATACTGTATACAGGCAAAATTTTTAGCACATTTCTGATTATCATACGATTTGAATATTTGTTCTTGTCATAACAAAAAAAAAAAATCAAGATATGAATTTTTGTCACCCCTAATTGTAACACTATAGGGATTCACAACATTCACGACACAACCAAACCAAAATTTAGCTTATCTCTCTTGCATAACATTAAAATACCAGTTTCAACCAAACAATGCACCCGTCACAATAGGAGGCCACCCATGATGAAACAGTGACGCTCATGGCACCCAAAGCAGAATTACAAGCTCTACTTTGCAACATATGTTAATGTATTTTACAAACAAATATACATATTCATAGTCATTAATTTTATACATTTTCCGTGGGAGGGGGGCATATGTGGACCCCATCTGATTAATTGTGTTCCTCCTCCTCCATTATTAAATCGCTGAGGCAAATATCCCCCATACAATAAATCCCTCTTGGGTCTCGATTAATCAAAAGGCACACAAAGCTATAGGACTTGTGGCGTGCAGGTAGACTTACAGTGCTAAATCATCTTTATTGCATGGCGAGCAGCTCCGAGCCTGTGTTAAGGTCCGGTGCCATGGTGCAGTGAATACCTCCATGTGGTCAAGCCGTAAGGTCACACTCTCAAAGTCATTGATTGGCCGACGCATCCGGGGCACATAGGTGAGAAGGGTGAGGGTCAAGCAGACTGGCAAAGCCCAACTAATTGAAGGAAGTCTGTGGTCCCATTGATAGCTTTATCCTCATAAGACTGGATTGCCCGATAATATACTTTTGAGTAGTGTTGTGAGTGTCCTGTATCATGTCAACTGACCGAATCTGATTTATCCAATTTATCGTTTTTATAAAGTCTATTAAAATAAAATAATGTTGAAAAATTACTCTTTCTAACTACATTTCCCTTTTGGTATGACCATGAAGTAGATTGCATTGTTACCCTTACAACTAGAAGGGCTTTTATTGTAGAATTTGAAAGTACTATGAGAAGTAGTTAGTAACTCAAGAGAATAGGGTAAAAACATCCAATACAAATCCCTCAATATCTACTTTTAAAATTGTGATGTAATAATAGTGCTGTCACAATGCTAAAATTTGTGACTAAGGAATAGACTCGACACCCAATACCGATTCCGATACCAAGATAATAAATTAAAAAACAGTCTTTTGTGAAACAATATAATGTGATTTTCAACATTATAACTCATGGTGGTATGTGTAATCCCTCAGTCGTCCATGTAGGTTCCATAGTGGTCCTTGGTCTTATACAACTTTATGTGGTTTTATACTTGCTCTGACACGACTCAAGATCATTCTAAAGTTATTCAGGAAAGGTTTATTTCTGTCCTGTAAATGTGACTTTTTTAGTATCTATAGTTGCGCAAATGAGTTTGAGTTTTGATACTAGTTTTAGTATCGTTTAGTATCTGATTTCCAATATTTTGACAACCCTATTTAATAATAGGCCTTTTCCCAGTACACAAACTTTTACTGTATGGACATATAGATTTTTCCTCAGCACCTCCATTTGACATAGCAGGCGTTCTCACAGTCTTGATGTGTTCATTTCCCACCTCTTACTAGTTACATCAGTTGGCATCTCCTCCACTTAGATTTGGGTCATACAGTGATAATAGCAGGTTATGTAATTAGAGCCCCCGCCTCCTGTTCACCACTGGCCCACAGAGTCTTCTGCAGGGGAGCGCTTTACACCGAGCGGAGACGCAGAGAACCAGCTTTCTGGAAACCTCAATTAACCTAAATGATTAGCTGTAGCCACGTAGCGCACCTCTCTAGCTTGACATTTTTCAACCAAGCTAATATTAGCATAGCGACTTCATTTGATTCCATTCTACTTCATCACTGTCCTTTTACGGGGAGGTCTTTCTTGTCTTATTGACCGAAAATGACAACGTTTGTAGTATCGCAGCCTTGTTATTTCCATTTAGTGCAAAAGTGCTGATGTTAATTTGGTGGCCGATGCATAATGAGGCTTACATTTGATTAATAGAGAGTGTGGTGGCATTCCAAGCTACAGGAGGCTACTGTGGTATGTGGTTTACCTTCACCTTATGTTAAATACTAATTGATTCTAATGCATTTTTAATTCCTTACTAATTGGCAATTACACTTGGAACACGTGGCAAGTTGCTGCTCGGGCAGAATCACCGAGCTTGTTGGGAGCGAATATGTAGTTTAAAGGGCATAGTCTTCGCTTGCATCAACAACTAAATGCCACACTTGTCTGTTAATGTGTCAACCAAATCAAACATGCACAGTGGTCGAGGGGTGCTAAGTGACAGGTGACCTTGGTGGCGTGATTGAAGACTGGGTTGGTATTTGAGCCCTCTGATCTTGGAGTGGGAAACCCTGTCTAGTTCTGTCTGGAGATGTACGCCCCACCAATTAGACGAGAAATGGCAGTGACACTCAGGCCCGCTCACTTATCAAAACAGTCTTCAAGGGTCTTCATGAATTCAAATGAAATATGGCTTCAAACGCAGATAGGACAGTCAATAGTATTTGGATCTAGGTCGACATGTATGATGGTTGCAGAGGTCAGACAAGGTTTTGCTGTTAATCCTTGCAAGACAGATGGAATATTTTGCATTCTCGCTTTGCTGAAGTTGTTATATATTCTTCCTGTACCCTTAGTTACCTCAACCTAAGTCAAACTCTTATTGGATATCTCATAAAGAATCCACATACCTGGTTGGGTTGTCTGCGCTGTCTCTGACCCCATACACATACCTGCCCCCCTGCTCTATTACTGAGCCCCACAGTGTTCCATAATGTTCTGAGTAGTCAAGCATATAAATAAAGGTGAAGCAAAATGACTGGCTCTGTCTTGACAGAAGTGCTGAACCACAAAGAACACCTTGAAGGGCATGTTAACTGTCAATAGAGTTCTGTGTAGGCCCCTTCAATTAACATAAAACTAAACTGCTCCCCAGTTAGCCGCTAGATCTGCCTGGCGCTGTCTCCCCTCACCCATTCGCTATTCCGGGCCCCCCCATGTTGGCTGCCGTCATGCCGTCTAGCCGCCGAAGAGGCAGTAAACAACATCTCGCCATGTACTTGCACAGAGGCGGTTACAAACACGCATAATGATATTCTGCACACAAACATGGAGTCCCACATTCACAGCCCAGATATTCAAACACACACTCGCACCGACCTCACAAATTATAGACCCAAAGAGACACACACCAAAACACACGCACTCACAAATTTGAAAAATCCCATTTACTGAGATGCTACGTGACTGAACATGGCTAGCGTGGCGTAGCTTACCCTCTCTCCTAGGCCCATGGTAATGCTGCATGAGATTTGTGATGCAGTGGGGAGATGCATATGGAAGGCCTGTGCTCAGATCTTTCGGTCATGCACCCCATTAGGTCCTGCTGTTGATGCTGTTGCTATCAAAGCTGAAGTAAACTGCTCAGCAGTCGGCCGTATGCCTAAGCACAGAGACTGAGGCAGGCCAGCCAGCACATATACAGCCAGGATTGGCCTATCCGTCTTGTAATTAGGATGTGTGAGTGGGCTTTCGGGAGGTAACTTCCTGCTCTCAACAAGATAGAAGTGCTCTAGTGGAAGATAAGCCGTGTTCAGGCTGAGCTGAAGTCTGCTTTTACTGTGCACATGGCATCCCATAATATGTGACTTTACACTAATGGTGCACAGGCCTTATAGGATTTCAACTACAGTGAAGTATTTCATCATGTAGATTCTTCCAGTGTGCAGAATCAACACCAATCTGAGGAGGATCGTTTGCCCTGCAGACAAACCGAATGACGAAAACGCCCTGAATGAATGGGCTCAAGGATTCAGCCCTCTGCTGAATAGCCCCTAATGTGTTTGGGTTTTGAGATAACATGGAGTAAATACAGCCATTCTTCCACTCATCACAAAAAATCCAATGGCAGCTTTCACATTTGGTTCTCATCACCAGTGATTCCTGGGGAGGCGGTATTTGTACAGCACACAACAGCCCGGCTCTGAAGTGATTGTCTATGTTTTGCGAGGGGCCACTCGTCTTTCATTACCCTGCCAAGATCTGTGTATATTTGTGGAGGTGAAACTAACGTGCTTAGTTGTTGTTTTGCCGCTTCACCATTCTCCAGAGAGACTTAGTTCTGGTGGAGATTTGCTCCCTTTTGCGGAAATGTGTCTGTGTCTCAATAAAGAAGGGATGGCATCAGCTGGCATCAAACCAGCGATTCAAACCTTTATCTCTGAGAGCTGCTGTTAAAAAGTGCTGGATATCGCTGTAGGAGGTTGCCATCTACAGTACCTTGCTTTTTATATTTTCTCTGCTTTTTGGATTTGTGAGTCATCACTAAACAAAGACGCTCGCTTTTGTAAGGGTTAGCTGATGAGATGTTTCCTTTATCGCAAACTAGCCAGGATGGATTTAAAGACAGTATATCAGAAATAATATTGATTCCTTCTGTTGTGCAGGTTTTTTTTTCTTCTATTTTCTATTGGTATCAATCGGATGTGGCAAAATTCCCCAATACAAATGTGATTGCGATTATATTTGTGATTTATGTTTTAATAATAGGATTCTGTTCAAAGTTCACATTTTAAACAATTCCAGAAGAATTGACTGAAATGCCTGAAATATGAACTTACATACCATGAGAAGATTCACATGTTTGTACAGATTTAGACTTCAGGCTTTGCTGTTTTTATGCAGAATAAGACCTTTTTTTTTTTAATTTGTGGAGAAAATGTTTAATCTCACAGCCCTATTGTATGTTGTATATTGATATTAACATTGGCAAGGAATATGATAGATATGACATAGATAGGGGATATATAGAAGTGATGCTTTCTGAATAGCAACAATACATTGTCTTAACTGTGATCCAAGCGAGAGAGATAGTGTTCACCACAGCCCAAAGCGACCACAAGCCTCCTGACAGTGACAAAAAGGTTGCTCATCCTATTGCCACCCTGGCCTGATCCCTTTAGCGCGGCGCACTGGTTTTAGGTTTAGACTCGGGCGTGAAATTCTGCTAAGCGTGGTCGGGAGCGGCGGAACATGGAACACGGATGAGCCGGGATTAGGGAGCCCCAAAGCCCTGCCTTCATCTGAGCCTCGTAGGGCGTCTGTGATCTGGATAGTGCTCAGTGGGCGACGCGCTCCTGTCAATGTCCACACAACAGCCCCGGGTCCCAGTGGGTGCTCCTCTCCATACACCTCTGTCCAACCCGTGCAACCTTGATCCCAATCCCTGGATTTATCAGCACACTCGCTCTCCACGTGAGGCTGCTTGCTGTATGTCCACTTGGGATGGCCTAAATCTCTTGGCATTGTTAGGTGTGTTGGACTAATGAGGGGTCAGCGGGCTAATCTCAGCCCTTATGGGAGTTAAGAATGGTACAATTTTATGGTATGACTAGACATTCATTTGGAATCTGAGTTGACGTGAACAGAATCGTAGGACAGAGATGAGAAAGTAAACAGTCTTGGATTAAGGAAGTGAATTGTGATTTTTTTTTTTGTTTTGTTTTGGCAACTATCCTACTGGGTTCCTGAATAATCCAGAAAGCATATCTAAAATTTATAATCTTTATTTACTTTTAAAAAATTGGTAGATATTTTGATTAAAATAGATGCTTGTTTTTTTTTCATGGTTGATGCCGATACCGATTGTTTCGAATCCAGAGAAACCGATGCCAGTAAGCTCTACCGATATTTTTTGGCCAATAAGGAGGGCAGATTTGGGTTATTTTCCCCAAATTACATAATTAGGATTTACTACAAACTCAGTGCAGTGTCCTCTTCATAGTAAAGTGTTCAAATAAAGCTTTATGCATATTCATTAGGCAGCAGGTCGGCCCAAACTAAATATCGGCCTCTGCTGGAGATTTAAGGCTGATAACCTATGCGCTAAAAAGTGTAAATATCGGCCCAATATATCAGTCTCTATTGTTAATTTTGTAATCGGATTATCAAATTTACTCCATGCAGGCAACTCTAAAAACACATTTCATTCGCAAATTGATATTACATTATGTCTATTGTCGAAAGCTGTCAAAACTTTTAACCACAAACAGAGCACATGTTGCAGCCTGTGTCCTGTTTACCAAAGACCTATAGAGCTGCCCCAGTGTTTGTACATAACGCTCTGCAAATTAGACAGCCTCCCTATACGGCACCATATGTACATGTCCAACTTTATGCCCCGCTCTGGACATTAGCCTTCATGTCCATGTCTGAGCGAGTCGTACACAAAACCATAGCGGGTGCGGGGGACATGTTGGTGAATATATTGTGGCTCCAGTCTTTGTGAGTCCATCTGTGTACACTGATGACTGTGCACGTCAAGGGCCCATATGCTGTCCTCACCGCGCTCTCCTTTGCCTCTCCTCTCTGCCCTGTCCTCAGACCTTCTACACTTGTGCACACTTTTCATCTCCAGTCGATACCTATTGAGCACTGCTTGAAAAGGAAATGACAGCCAGTTCATAACTTCCAAAGCTGATCAATACGTACCTGCAAACGCTTAAGCCATCTCTGAATCAGCCCTCACCTCAAGCACTCATCAACCTGAATAGCCTTTTTATGGTTAGCTGACCTGCTTAAAGAGAGGACACGATTTGCATTCACGCACAAGTCGTCATGACAGTGAAGAATGCTTGTTCTTGATATCATTTATTGAACAATTAGGCATATTTAAAGTAATATTTTAATTTAATCTGTTTTATATGTATTGTGTCTTTCACAGGCCTGTCACAATAACGCATTTTGAAGCACGATAGGAAAATATTGTGATAAAAAGTAATATTGAAACTACTTTATGCCACTGACAAGCAGCATAATCACAGTAAACCCTTTTAAAATGTGCAATATTGCTAAAAAGGCATGCGCTGCAACAAATAAATAGCAAAATTAACCAAACTTAGCCATAGAAGTGACTTATTCAACTTTCCACAGCTCAGATCGTATCACATTATACAGAAGATCTCCAAACAACTGCAAAGAAAATGTACACATGATATATTGTACACAGATATATAGATCCGACTCTCAATTATTAAACAAATACTTAATACATTTTAAAATTGAATTGTTTATCACATTTAATATCATTTATTTGGGAATTTACATGTATTAACAAGGGTGAATGGGAAATAAGGAATGATCCATTGAGTGCTTTGCTTATGCATACATTATGATTTAAGGTCATATACTGTACTTACAAATGTCTTAGATTACTGGAGGTTTATTGTGTTCTGTCTCCTTGTACCGTATATATACAAGTTCTGCATTTCTCAGTATTCTCCCCTTACTTCTCAGAGGCGTAGTACAGTCACAAAAACCTCCAGCTCTCCGCTTACATGTCCAAGGACACGAGACGGGCAAATCTTTGAGGGCCCAACCAAGAAAGCTGAGGGCCCCAAACTATAGAAGTGAAGAAAAATGACGGTGTGTGTATGTAGGAGGGAGGCCGGCCGAGCGGGGGATGATAAATATCTGCTTACTTTTTCACTTAGCAGAAGAAAGGCCTCCCTGGCAGAGCTTGAAACAGTTCGGAGCTAGCCTGTACGTCCAGTTTGGGGGCCGGCAGCTGCGGTTCCAACGCTCCCCGGTACACGCCACTCTCCCTGCCTTCCCTTTTCTGACGTGCTCTGCCTCGACCTCCTGTTCAAAGCAAAGTTGGCTCCTTATTTATGTGCAAATTTGCTCTTAGGCCCTACGAGGGTGGCGCGCATGCTGAATCTCTCCTTTCTGGGCTTTAGCAGATTATCCCGCTGCTCCCTTTGGTCCCCGTCGCCCTAAGCCCAGCTGCCCCGACCTTTTGTCATTGAGACTTTTCTCTTCTCGCCTTGGTGTCTTTCTCTCCTAAGGCACCCCCCCTCCCTCCACCCTTCCATCCTATGCCTTGTACCCCCACCTCCCCAGCCCGCTCGCTCCAGGCCCGGGACTATCCCTCTATCCGGCTGTAGACACCACCGTGCAGCCGTCATCTCCTCCCCTCCTCCATCTTGTCCCTCTGCGCTCT
>KN486084.1:19345-46671 GCA_000787095.1 Periophthalmodon schlosseri
CCTCTCCTCTGTCCCCTGCCTCTCCGCTCCCTCTCTCAAAGGGCCATTATATCGCTCTCTTCATGGACAAAGGACCCAGGAGAGGAGGGGGGGGTTGCTGGGGGGTGGTGTGGAGCATGGCTGGTGCGTTGCTGCTGCTCTCTGGTCCCTAATCGATGAAAGTGGCCCACGTGGAGCTCTGAAGGCTAATCGATAGACTTTCTTCACCCCCTCCCTTTTTTCTTTTTTCTTGACTGTCCGTTTTGTTGCTGACTCTGACAAAACGCCATGGCAGAGCAGAATAAGTGAAGGGGGGAGAGGGGTGGGCTTTGAAGGGACATCCCCCCAGTCACTGTCTCTGGGGGTCCCGGACAAATACTATATGTTTTTATGTTTTTGTTGGTTTTGGGACAGAAAGTTCAAGGAATTACTGTTAACTCCTGAACCAAGTAACGTCAGTGAACATTTTATTACTAACATGCATATATTTGCACAAGAGTCTCTCTTTGACTATGTAATCTTGTCAGCGTAAAGCGATGTTGCATTTTTAGATCAAGTGTGTAACTAAAAGACATAACAATATCCTGATTTCTATTTGCTTAAGCGCTAAAGGTAGTAAACACACTTACATTATATAGGCTTCTATAGTATTTACAACTGAAACAAATGTGAACAATCCTATGTTGTAATACAGACTCAACTATACTCTCATTTAATTTAATTTATTATTTATTTCGAGCAGATTAATGAACACGAGAAGTCACTATACATGTATCCAGCACACTTAATGCACATTTCACATATTTATTTCTTATTTAAGCTCGAAAATGAGTGGAAAGAAGAAAACTTATTAAATCCCACCCCTGTCTTCCATTACAACATACATTAAATGCTTTGTTTTTCAGTGTTATACTGTATTTGATGTAAAACCTGTAGAAACATGGCAACCACGTTATACATCTTAATTAACTCATGATGAACAAATAGTTGAATAATAATGATGCAGGCTTAGTAATTCCTTATTTAAGGGGTTAGAGTTAGGAGTTAGGGTTAGGGTATTAATTAAGTAGTTACTAAACCTGATTAATTCCTAATGAACATTTTTTTTCATTATAAATTAGGTCTTTGTTCTTGCTTTATTAAGGCTATTAAAATGTAGTTTAAATGTAAATGTAGTTTTATTTAAATAAAAATATGTGAACTAATGCTATAACCACATAAGTTGAATCTATCTGCCTATGGTCACGAAACCGTTAATTTCACCGCTCAATCTCCGCACCATATGTTTGTGTGTGCTGTCTCGTGTCCAGCGGCTTACAAAATGGCAATCTGATGAAACGGCGAGGATAAAACCACCCGGATGACCCACGCGTAGACCTCAACTGGATCACTCCTCCAGTCTGCTCTCTCCCCCTCTCTCCCCTTCTCTCCGACACGTTTGGCCCTATTCCACTGCTGCCTCCCCCCCGCCGCGTTAGGGTGCTGAGCAAACACAGGGCTAAGGGTTGCCTCTGTCTCCGCCTCAGCTCTCCGTATGGGTGCTCGGGAGGATTTGGGGAGCTCGGAGCCGATAAGCCACTTCATTGTATTCCTCTCCATCCCTCCTCTCTCACCTCGCTCTGTGCTGTTCTCACACTGTCTCGCTCCATATAAAAGCAGTGTCATCACAGACGGACTACACATCTGCTTTGCATTTACAAGCACAGATCAGCTGGCAAACAGGCAGATGCTTAAGACGCGCAATCAGAGATGTTTGTGTCATGGCGGGTTTTCACAGGGAAACAAGAACTGTTGACGTAATATGAAATAGAAGTGATAGTATTAAACAAACTATATATTGTGATTTATGTTTTAATAATAGGATTCTGCTCAAAGTTCACATTTTAAACGCGTCCAGAAGAATTGACAATAAGACTGAAATGTGAACTGACAAACAAATACATGAATCAGATTTCAGAACATGTTTCTACAGGGTTAGCAGTTTTTAATGTTGAATATTTAGCTGTTTGTGGAGGAAATAATGCTACTTTAAAACTGCACCGTTCGTGATTTGCAGCCATTCAAATTCGATTGGATTGTGATTAATCTTGCAGCCCTTTTGTAAAATTAATACTCTTTTGTTAGACTTGGGTAAACTAGACTCATTTCCCTTTTTAGAACATGACTGACTTCAAAAGAGGTCATATAAGGACATTTCACATACTTTAATTACTTTATATACTTCCGCTCTTTTTAGTAATAAGCTGTAAATATTCTGAAAGTTTCTTATTTAGTATTATAACAATATTGCCAATTTGTCCCTATCACATCCTTCTATTTCCATCAATGATAGACACATTAGAAAAATCACTTACATCCCCTGCTAGTTCACTCCCAGTCGCGCTGCCTCCCGCCCCATCTCTTCACACACCTGTCTAACTGGATATTTAACAGCTTTTTTCCCCCCTGCTCCCTGTAACCTTCCCAACAGCAACGCGCAGAAACAATTATGCTCAACTCTGTCACCAAAATGACAATCCAACTTCCCCTGCACTCCTCACCACCCGAGTGTTAATCGTATGTGGTAATTGCCTTTCTGCAGCATCTTCAGTCACTTTATTAGCCTCCTAACAAGGCTTTTTCAAATATAAATAGCAGCCAATGAAATGCCAATTAACCTTGCAAATGTGCACAAATGACTGTCCGGAGACGCTCATATTGTCAAGGAGTGCCGGAGTGAGGGTAGGCGGGGATAACGCCGGTCGCGATAGGGGTAAAGGAGGATAAAATAGCCCCAAAAAGGCACATGTTTGGAAGGGGTGAGAGATGATGCCGCCCCAAAGGCAAACTGCTCCCATGGGCCTTTGTTTGTTGTGTCTGCTTCGCACTATTGTTTGGCTGCCTATTAACCTCTTGGCCCCCGGTGGTGAGAGCGGGAAAGGACGGCTGGATTCAAAATGACAGACATGGCCGCCGTGACACAGGAGGTGAGGAGTGGTCTAACAGGGGCTTAGGGGTAGACGCAGGGAGCCTATAGCTGTCTGGCTAAATAAAGAAGCAGGGCCCAGGGGCTAAGGGGCATGTGCTGAGTTTTTACGTGGGAGGGGTGCATCTAGATGGCCAGAAGGGGGAGGAGTTGGTCAGGACAGGACTGAAAGAATAAACCCCGTGCACTAAAAGTTCAAGTTTTCTTCTATTATTTAGGTTAGTTTAGTTTCATTCTTTGAAAGTTATAACAGAACAGTGTTTTTTTATAACTTGACAAACAACAGATAAACAGCATCTTGGTGGAGGTCATCTCAGTTTGAGAGTTTCTAATCACACAATTTGCTTACTCTAGAGAAAGAACAATGCACATGAAAACAAAAATAGTCAGAAAATCATGTCCTGTTTCCAAATTCTAATACGGCTGTAAAGGTTTGACTATGTCAAACAACCCCTCGGGTTTGGCATAGTCTAAATGTTATCTAACTGGTTGTAAACCGCTCTAAACACTGCAAAAAACCCAGAAGAAGCCCAAATTCCAAAGTTTTGAGAAGCAATGCCTTGTATTTATTTACAGAATTTGGCTGTATGCTTCTCTTGCAATTACACTTAGCCCAAAAGAAGTGACCAATTAGACAATGTCTTACACCAGCCCACTGAAATATACAATTTTATTATTTTTTTTAATCTAACCTCACTGAAATGTAGTTTGAGTTGTATAAACATGACAAACATAATCACCTCCCCATCTTGTCCACTGGACACGGGATAGTCAGGGGTCTTAGCAAATGAAAGTTCCTCATGAATAAATGCTTTCCGGCCAGTGTGACACCACCTAACATCCCTGTAGGACAAATCGCCCCTCTTTTTACATGGGGACACACCATTTCCTCCGCTTGCTGGATTCCTCTTCTCCTGTGTCCGAGCATTAGCGGATTGGGCGAGGTAACCCTTCTGACTCTCACTTGCGCTCTAGTCAAGAGTGAAACAACAAGCACCACCACACAGCGAGAGGTGGCAGGTGGAGCACGCAGCCCAGGGAGGATGAACCGCGGGATTTGGAAGTCCTGTGGGTAAAGTGGAATGGCAGGAGCTACTTGGAGAAAAGTTGTGTGGATCAGATGGAGCTGTCAAGCGGGGCGCGGAGATGAGAGAGCCTGCGGGGTGAGGGGCGAGTTTGGAGATGGGAGTCAGGCAGGGAAGCGCAGACAAGGAGAGCTTAGAGCCAGGATCAGGGCTGTTTTACAGGAAACTGTCAAAGGTAGAGCAGAACGAGTGCGACCGGAGAGTCAATGAGGTGAAGAAATGGAAAAGGTTTTAACGCTAAATAATTCCCACAAAGATTAGAGACGGAAAGTAGGTTAAACTTTTTAAATTTGGGTCTTTTTATTTTGTGTTGAAACAGATGTGTGCTTTTAAAGTCTTGTTTCTGTTTGAGTTGTGGGGGTGGGGTCAGTAGTAAAGTTTTGTTTTCCAGACTTAAAAAAAAGGCAAATATCCAGTTCTTGCACTGTGGAAAGGTAGGTACGGTTTTGGCATAGGAACAACTGTTTTATATGTACCTACAGCAGTTACTCAAATTCTTATTTTGGATTGCAGAATTTCCAGCTATACCTTAATCACTTCAATTATCTGATTCTCCGTTGTAGAATCAAACATTTTTCATGTCATACAACAACACAATGCAAGCAAGTTATACCACTAACAATGATTACAGTCAACAAACTAATCAAAGGGAGAAATGACCAAGGCTAAGATTTGTTTAAAATGGTTTAAACTGAGACTGGGTGTGTTTACTCATTGAAATAATGTATAATCCAAATAAAACATTACTAGAGCACTAAATAATAATAATTAAAAACCTGATGATGCCAAACAATTTTATATTTTTAGTTTTTTGGGTGCAAAGCTCTCACTCGTGTTGCCTACTCTGCTTCTGTGCTGATTCATGTTTTAGTTCAGCTTTAATAAGTGTAAAAATTCATAAAAATTAGAAGGAAAAAGATTAGGTTCTTTTAAAAAATGAGACCCGATTCCAAAAGTTTCACATTAAGGAACCATTTAAAAGAGCCGACTCGTTCACGAACGTCACATCACTAGTGTAGCATTTTAAGATCATAAACTTTCCACATGTACAAATCGATGTTACAATTCAACATGACATATGAGCAGTGTTTAATGTGTTCTCATGTGTCAGCCCCTGTCTTGTCCTGGGAGCCTGGGAAACTGGTGTTAAATTACGCAGAAAGCGGTAGCGGGCCCCTGTCAGGCCGCGCTGTGGCCCCATGCAGAGTGCAGTGGATGGACGTGGCAGTGGCCCGTGCCCCCCGGAGAGCTGTGTCAGACCTTATGACCGCATTGTTCAGCCACGCACACATGCTCACGCTCCACGACGGGAGGGAGAGTACGGGCAAAGCAAGCCAGGAGAAGTGGTCCTCTGCTTCACTCTGAGGGCCCTGATACTGTCCTCTGCAGTTTGAGAACATTCAAAACATGATCTACTCCAGCAGCACAACTAGTGGGTAGGAACTTTAGTAATGGGGCAAGATTGCCATGGATTTGGTCAAAGTTGTATTGCTTTTTATGCACCATTGGTTGTTACCATGAACTATGATGGATTTTATTGTGAAATGACCTAACCCTTGTTCATTCCATATACTCTAGTCTGCAGAAGGACAGGTAAAGAAAAAATGTTTTAACTACACATTATAACCTAGATCTTGAAAAAGACATCAGACATCAACACCGCCTGTACAGACCCAATGTTAGACCTGACCCTGTAAAGCACCATTAAAATACTTGTTATACAATAAAATGTCTCTCTTACCAAATAAACATAATATAGATCATGTGGTTCACAAACTTTGAATCTTTTTAGTTTTTGGATTAGATCCTGTGAAGTCCCTGAAATGTTTACATTGTGACCCCTGTTTCTAAGTATAGCTTTTTCAGCAAACTGATTTACAATTCGTGATTTTGTCTGTGTAATCCCTCAGTCGTCCAGGTCTGATCCATAGTAAAAGACAAAAGTAAAATCTGTCAGCTGGACAAAAAATTGTAGAAGTGAAGACGTTTCGCATATGCTAAGTATGACTCAGGCGCAGTGCACACTTAGTGTAGCCCAATAGACCCAGCCTACATACAGAAACTGTAAACAAGCAGTGCACACTAATGTAGCCCAATAGACCCAGCCTACATACAGAAACTGTAAACAAGACCTCCTTCCAGTTTCAGTATAGTTAGCTCCTCCCTTCAGATAGATATAAGGCAGTGTCCACCAGTGTCTGACCAGAACTGAAGAAGCGGCTTGGATGAACAGCGAAACGTCTTCACTCCTACAACTTTATGTCCAGTTAACAGATTTTACTTTTGTCTTTTACCATTTGTAATTTTATTATAGGTCCCCTGTCATCTCCCAACAAAATTTTTTCTTAAAAACAAAAACACTTCTAGTCCAGATATGTGCAAACATGACTTAAATGTGTTGATTCATACAAAGAAGATTTGACTGGTTTCATTTTTGCTGAGTGATCAGTATGGCAAGAAAATTGGGATAGAACCTGTATAATTGTGTGATATGTCTAACACTGCAAATGGCTGCGTTCATATACAGTATAGTGACTAACATTGTACTACATGAGTAAATATAACAGCAGACACGTTAAGGAAATAGGATTATTCTCTTTACTGATTGGTATTGTTCTCATTTAGCTTGCATTGTTAGAGGATTTGAAGCAGCATACAAGTGGAACCGTTCTTCCAGTAGTTGATGTAAAGCCTGATGCGTTCTGGCAGTCAGCATGTTCTGTGACACTTCAGGGGTTACAAATCGGATTAATAAACGCTTAATTACTTTAAAAGGAAATTCCTCTGACTTTAATTGCATATTAATCAGTGCATATCGTTGCCTTTTAGTCACACTTAATTACCATGCTTTTCCGCCTTTTGGCTTTGCAAGGGTACGGCGCTTAGTGTTTTCTGCACTGCTGAATCACAACCTTTTTGTCTAATAGGTTTTATTGGCCTCCCATTGTACTTTTTAGTCCTTCTAGATGAGTCTCGTTGGTAAATACTGATTTTTAAAGACCCCATAGTATGTTATCCTGACATTTGTAAGGTTTTAATCACATGATTATCCTGCAGGCTGAGACTTTGCCTTTCTGTCTACCAATGCTAGCTTTTTATACTAAACTTGATTTTGATACTAAGGAATAGGCTTGATACTCATTAGCTTTTTATACTAAACTTGAATTTGATAAGGAATAGGCTTGATACTCAGCTCAAATACTGATTCTGATACCACAATGATTAGACAGTATTTTATTTTAATTATTGACCTTTAGTAGGATAGAATGGCTGAGATTAAGAAGGGAGTCCTGTGGTAGGGGAAACTGCAGCACCTGGAGGAAACCTAGGCAGGCACAGGAAAAACATGCAAACTCCACACAGAAAGACCCAGTGCCAACCTAGAATCAAATCCAGGACCTTCTTGCTGTGAGGCGAGACTGTAATTTTCAACACAACAACAAATTATAGTAGTGTCATTAAAGCTACCATATGGTCTTATACTGGTTCATATGAAGCTGAAAACTGTTCAGAATAGACCAGATGTTTATGTGACTTTTAGTAGTATCGATTCTTGCTCAAATGAGTATCTAGTTTTGATTGTTTAGCATTGATTAGTATTGAATTTCAGTACTTTTGACCCTATTACTAGCCTATACATTAGACTACTTCCTCCCAGAACGTCCATGTTCTTAAAGTTCATGCTACCGGACTCATTCTTATCATTTCATGTCTCAAATCATCTTCACTATAAACAACATATTTTTTGCTTGCAGTTTTGTTTTTAGGCTTATCTCACCCGCTTAAAGCCTGAATAATGCATACTATGAAAGCTTTAAATCCTATTCCCATCTATTACCTGTGGCTGCTCAAAGCGATGGACACTTCCAACCTATCCCGTATAGGAGCTGAAACATTTGGCTGCGGGGCACTCACTGACCACTCGGACCGGGCTTCGCTGTGCCCAACCTGAATCTCGCCTGACAAGTCGCTCCGGCAACCGCAGACCATAATTCAAGCTGATTGGCTGGCTCTGCTAGAAGGCATGAGTTTAGCCTGTCCAGCTCCGTACATGGCTGTGGCCTAGGGGTATTGTGGGTAAGAGGGGGAGGAGAGTGTTATCCTGGTCCAGTTAGCACCTTGTTTACAGAGGAAGAGCCAGTTGATGGAAAGCATTCACACATACAAATAACTGAAAAAGCAAATGGAAGACTTTTAACTACTTTGTTTTACCAAAATGACCGTGTGCTTTTTGTTGACATACATTGTGCGCTCTAGCAGTTCTTTACTTCCTTGATAGAGACACAAAGTGCTACAGGGTAAAGCTGGAGCACTGGAGATGCTTAGTCTGATTGCGTCTCTCTCAGTGCCCCTGGATGCCCTGCAGGCCGCGGAAAAACTGGCCTGGGAGAGTTTACATCATACATGACCAGTTCACGCCCTCGCTCCACTGACAATGTAGTGGCAAAATGCAAACATACAGAGAGACCGTGAGTAAATATATTATACCGTATTTATAAAATGTATTATACTCACTGCTCAACTATGCATTTAAAAAATCATTATAAAAACATTTAGTCATGGGTCTATCGTTTCAAGACCAAAGACGCAGTGCAAATATGTAGTGGTCACTAGTGTGTACTGCAGAATATAAGTATGTTATGTGAAGACAACGCAAGAAAAACATTCCAAACTTATGTAGCTTTACTAAGGCTGCGTTCACAACTTGTTTGATCTCAATAGGCCTGGTGTCAAGTTGTGCTATCTGTTTCATCCACCGCCCCAGCCACTTTGACATGCTTATCAGATACTGTTATTGCTGTGATTCTGCTGATTGGATGTCATTGATACCATTGTTAAAACCTGTATTATTTATTCATTATGTGAGTATCATATTCCCATCACACAGCCACTGTCCGCTGTATGTGTACTTTTAATAATCCGACAGAGCAGCAGGAGAGTGATGAATGTTGTGCAGCTCCTGTACCTCCTCCTGGTCTAATGCCTCCTCCTCTAGGTGTTCTACCTCTTTCTTCATCCATACCCCGTTCTCCTGCGCAGTAACACCACACATTACAGACTGCACAAATGAGCCATATCCTCTTTTACTCTTTACCATATCATGCTCCACGCGGGGGGAGAGAGCGCGGTCTGTTGGTGAGCGGCAAGATGTAGAGCGCAGCCGATTATCCCCTAATTAACGTTGATTCCTCCCCCATGGACAATGTCCCATCTCATCAGCGGGCCGCCACGTCTTAATGCTAGGTGCTAACTGCCGCGCTCGCATATGTCAGTCCTCGTTAAGGGAGTACGCGGTGCGGTAATGTCCTCCCGTTTAATGGCTTGTAAAAAGATGGTTAACACTCACTATTTGGCTTCCATGCGTTCTTCCCCCTCGCCACTGCGCAGAGATGACAGATACAGTATGATGGAGCACTCTTAGGGGGAAGTTAATTGCAGCCTGGGTGTACCTTGGTGTGAGCAGAGAGGTAGTGCGCAGGCATTAAGTGATTGGTCCCTTGGCTACATGCGGCACTGTTTTACCAGTCCTAGCCACAATTAGGTTATGAGTGTCTTGTTGTCTGGGCTAGTGCATAATCAAGTGTAGACCGTATCCACCGTGCAAAAGAACACAACACGCTACACTTTTCACTTGAACACAGTAGGTGGTGGTAAAACATGACCAATCGGAGCGAACGACGACTGCCTGATGACCACACGCCACATTCTTAGGCGGTGTAGGTAAAGTGTCTTGCCCAAGGACACAATGACACTATGCACTTATTGTACCTCTGATTGAACTTCCAAACTTCTTATTTATGAAACTAGTCAATTAGTCAACTAAGCATTTATTTGGTATTTGGTTGATTGGACGAAACTAAGTAGATTATCGTAAACAAGATGGATTGGTGATACAAACCTAGTGTTACATGGACTCATCCCATGCAGCAACTAAACTGTTCACTGTGTTGACCTACAAGGTTACAATCTGCAAGACTGATACAACTACTGCAGAATTTGATTATATTAAATTATTAGTGCAGCATAATCCACAGGTGTCCAGGAGACTGAGCAGAAAACACTGCCCTTCTCTATAGGGCACTGCCCACTGCACATCTTTTGGAAATATCAAAATTCAGATGAGATCCTAACTTTACAGAGAGTAAAGAATTTTAATAACAACAAATGCTAAAAGCATTCACTACGTGTACATGCTTGTGCACACATCAGATGTGTGTCTTGCTTCTCCAGAGAATCCTGTCAGATCACTCTTCACTCAGGCAGGTCCAAAAGCAGATTATCAGCTGTGTTTTGTCAAGCAGACTTCATTCACTTGTTTCCACTTATGAAGAACGTCTGTCCAAATAACAGGGCTGGTGTACTAGAGTTGTGCGTGTGGGCGTACGGGGGCAATCGGGCCCCCGTACCCCGTACATGCAATATTTTTTTTCTAAAAAAAATATCGCATGCACTTTTTCTTTGCATTAGTGGGGAATTTGGTTGAATAATTAACATCTATGACCCATCATAGATACTGAACTAACTCCTTTAGTTCACTTAGAAAAAGGTTTGCTGGGATTACCCAGTAGTATTAGTGTTATTGTGCAAGTGGCATTAAGTAGTTTATTGTGATATATTTTTCTATAGCATTATATTGTACTTCAAAATGTGTTATTGTGATAAGCCCTATGAGATGTTCCGGGGGTGTCTAGCAATTAAGAATTAAGATATTGTAGCTATAATTAATATCCTCACACACAAATCATTGCTCTTTTTCAAAGTTACATAAATGACAATTCATTTACTTTGGGCAAGTACTTATTTTGAAAAGTTTGGAAATGCATTGCTCACAAGTTATTTGCCTCTCACTGTACACAATTAAACCCATCTATGGTCATTTTTACCTTGACTTTTAAAACAATAGCATAAGTTAGTCAGTGGTGGAGGGACCACCACTTATGTCTTTGCTGATTTCCCCTTACGGATGAATAAAAAGTCATTCTGATTCTGATTAAGTAAGATACTTATCTAAACACCTGGATCCAACGCTGTGTATTTGAGCGCCTCTGCTTGGGCGACCAGACTAAACCGGGGGGGGGACACCTGACACCTGTTTTCCATGGTGATGTTATTGGATGTTTCACAGTTTGGCATTGAGCTTTTCTATCTTGCATTTAATTAGAGGTGTTTTCATTGCAAAAATAATACTCTGAAAAACATTCTGCATTCTTACAGTGAGCAGGCTTGCCTCTCCACAAATCTTACTTGGCCTGGTGGCACTACCTACTTGTCTGCAAGAAGAGGACAAGTTTATTGCCAGTGCCATACTGTGGATCATTCCAGACAAGGCAATCACATCTCCATGGAGACAAGCAGAAGGCAGACCCTTCAGCGGAAAAGTTACACAGTGCTCCTTTAAAGAGAAAGAAATTGGACAGCCTGATTAAGAATGTCCTCTCTGACCAATTAAATGTTTATCTTGTGAACTACACTTCACCATTCATTAACCAATAATCCAGTCTATTAAGGCGCACAAGTTTACCCTGCCATTACTCAGGCAGGCAGTAAAAGCAAATCACATCACTCCAGTATGCACACACTTGGCAAGACAACAGCGCAGAATTCCTCTAATGTCAAGAACTGTGTGTCTTCTTTTCCCAGCCCTTACCCCTCTCCTACCGCTCCTCCCTCTCTCCCTGCCCCCCCACCTCTCTCTTTCTCTCTCTTTCTCTCTCTCTCCATCTTTGCCTTGTATTATGAAAAAAGCAAACACGATTATTTTTGATTTCCCGTTTGCCGGAGCAGTACATTTGGCCCACCCCTCTCTCCCCCGACCTCCTTGATTGAGGGCTAATGAAAAAGCTGTCCTGAGCGTCTCTCCCTCCCTGTATCCATTAAGAATAATTAGACGGGAACAATTTTGATGCCTGTAACCTCGGCGAGTGTAGCTAATGGTGTTATAAATTGCTGCTTGTCCTGGGCCCTGCAAGCATTGGCGCGCGGCGGTATTGGTGGTTGGCGGTAGTAGCGGTGGAGGTTGGGGGGAAGTGGATGTTCGGGTGTGTGTGTGGGGGGGGTGCAGACGCTTAATTCAAAAGCACTCTGTCAACAGCGCTGATTTGTGTGGTTAATGAGAGCGTTTAAAACAACAGGCGCGGCTCATGCATCCTAATGGCCGTGGCAGGAGCGGGTTCGATAAAGAGGCTTGTCCACCATAATTAGCCCCGACAAACGCCCCGGATTAAGAGACAGGAGGCTGAACGCGCCGTGGCCCCCTTTAAAAAACAGCTCCCACACTTCTCTGACCGCGGTGTAAGCGTGACAGCAGTGTGTAGCTCTGATCTGGCTGTGCAGGTCTAACAAATTGACTTGTCTTTTTGTAACTTACCGCGGGATAAGTTCTGTATATGTGTAATATAAAGGAGATCAGAGGCTCTAAAGGGCAGTGGCTGGAGGGATTCTTGTTTCATCTACACTTTCTCTCTCCTCCACTAACTCCAGTCAGCGTTTTGCACTCATCTCTGCTACAGTGTTTGCTTAGCCCAGTCTATAGTTATATGGCTATTACACTGACTGTAGAAAGAGGAAAGAAAAATAAAATACTGTTATGATAAATGTCCTGTTGGTAAGTTACCTATGGATGAACTGCATTTTATTTCAAAGTGACCAAACCCGTGTTCATAGAATCCGCATTGCAAGAGTTAAAAAAAGTTGGCGAGCTTCATACTGTAACTGCAGATGATCCAATGCAGGTAAACCAATGCTCATCAGTTATTAATATCTACACGGTACTTTTCATAGCTTGTTTTAAACATAGCTCTATACTAAAATCTGTGTAACAGTCGCAATAACAGCTAAACTATCTCCAATCAGGGACACGCATAGTCCATCCGTATCCAAACAAACATGGCTTCTTACAAAGAAATAAGAAAGGGGAACAAAATAATGCAGAGACTGAAAAATATCGCAGACTCTTAAATCAATGAGTGCAAAACACTGTTAATCTGAGGTAAGAGTAGTTTGATTTTGCTCTAAATGATAGATGACCAATGAGCTCCTCCGTTTCACAAATGCATCACTGAAATAAATAAACCCGTTTTTCGTTTCAGTTTGAGTCTGGATCCAAGGCTACCGTCAAATGCCTATAGTAAGTGACTCCAGCCCACACAGCAAATGATTTAGCTGCGCTGGAGTTGTCAAAAACAGATCATCATAGTAAACTGTAAGCACTTTAACTTAAGATCTGCATCAATTTCCAACCTTTATCCTTTATTATGGCTGTTGTTTTTTTGAACTGTCCCTTAATGTGTCATCCAGAGCACTGTGTCTTTGTGGGTAATGGATGGTCCAGGAGACATGACACAGTCCCACTCTAAAAGGCGTTCAATCCCCTGTAAATGCAACCTGACAAGATTAATTGAGCATTGCAGATTGTAAACTGAAAACCGTAGTCTTCCGATGCACATAGACACTGATACAGATAAGAAGCACCTCGCTGACCATTCTGAACGTGTGCAAACTTATACCAAAACACTCATATGCATAAAAATACTGTGTCCTTAAGTTAAAGTCCAACACGCCCCTCTCTCTCTCTCTCTCCCTCTCCCTCTTTTTGCTTGTCTTGTACCACGTGCTTCGTCCAACACAAATGACTTGATGGGCAGTTAAATGCAGGGGTCGGGGGTTAAATGAACACCGTTGTTTATGAGGATGCGCCGTGAATCCATTTGCATTCTAATATTGGCTCTATTCTGAAAGACGCACACACTCACACGCATCCAGGGCCAGTTATGGGCAAATGGGGGGAGAGAGGAGGAGCAGAGATGACTGGTGGACGGCTTGTTTTAAAATCCCATTATCAAGTTATTTATGGAATTCATGGCCCTACAACCCCCATGACCTTGTTTTGTTAAACATGAACCAGACACGATTCCGGCACATGGCGCTGCCTATTAGCTTTTGTTTTCAATAGCCTTAAAATGTCAGCAACTTCAATCACCCCTTGGGCAGTGGTGTACTTGTGTGTTTTGGCCCTCATCAAATAGACGCGCTCTGCATACACACACTTGCACACACATTCACACGTACAGTAAAGTGGAGGGAGGGTTTATGCACACTCATGGATTCACTTACATGGTGTGTGCGCATAAAATACACATCAGTAATAGTGCAATCAAACCTGCCGTCCACTGTGGCGTGTAGTGGATAAGCAGTTTTTCACCATTTACCCACTGACCCCTCTGTAACAACTAAGCACATGTGTCATATTTAACAAGTTTTAAGTTGTCTGTGGTCATCGTGCTAGCCTTTTTACTAATGATTACAAGTTTATACGAAATTACAAGCTGTTTATCTGTCTGTAAGTAATTCAACACTCAGAAAATGATATAAAATATGCATTTCTATTCCCACCTCCTTGGTCACATTGGTCATGGTAAATAGTCACTTTTTTACGTCGCGCTTTTCCACCTTCAAGGCTCTCAAAGCGCTTTACATCAAACAACCACTCACCCAGTCAAACACCAGTGTACGCAGACGCAAGGTGGGTTAAGTGTCTTGCCCAAGGACACAACAACAGGGTTCATCTGTGGGAGCTGGAATCGCACTGCCAACCTGTGCGTCAGTGGATCTGACCGCTCCACCGATGACGCCACTGTTGCCACACTGAGCTACTGTCCTCCTTCTATGATACTTTTCCCAAAAAATGAATAAAATAAAACAAAATTGACTATTTGCTGATAATGCAATTCTGAATATATTAGTAAACACATAAGTAAATAAATTAGCTAATAAAATAGTAACAATATGATCACTTAATAATTACAGTGTGCCTTTCTTGGCATCTTACTGCTCACAACTTTTCAGCTGCTCTAAGAACTCTAAGAAGAATGTCAGCTTGTTTTTTTGGCTGTTGTAGAACGCAGCCTTCTATCTGCATCAAAAGACTGTAAACTAGCTTATGTGTGGAAAAAAAATGTAAGCATTTCATGAATTTGAATGAAATTTTGCTTCTCAAATATCAAATTTAAATCATCATTCATAGGAAGAGAAAATTATCAACAATCATCATGTTTTCTTTATTTTACTTCACCCTGAAAAATGCACAATATATGAAAAAAAAGTGTTTTGAAAATGTATAGAACAAGCCTTTTTCATTATTTGCCTATTTATGTTTTTGCAGACTATAGTGAAAGCATCTGAATAATCCTACTGAATGTTTAAATATAATGACTTTCCATACTGACAGCTTAAATGCAAGCGGGAGGCATCCATGTTTAAACAAGGGCATCAGGGTAAAGAGGTGCTGTGCATTTGCATGGCTCTCCCTCTGCGGTGTCTGCGGGACCATGACTAGCCATAAGGATTGGGTTCAATTTCAACAAACACAAACACAGACAGGAGTAATGGGGTCTGCTGTGGATGTGTGTCTGTCGGGGTGCTGTCCTGTTAAGATACTTGTACTACAGCTAAAATGTATGTAAATGTATGGAGCAGACGTGGGGACATGACATGGTGGACATCTGATGTTATGATCAAAGTATGTATGATATGCACATAGAAGTGAATCCATGAATGTGCATACAGATTTGTCCTTATATCTTTGCATTATCATATGGACAATTTGTTGTCATTACTTATACAGGGAGAGATATTAATGTGAACACGTGTCGCATCTCTTCATAGCACGCCACCCAGTCTGGTGAGTCCCAGTCACTTTGATTTGTTTATTGTATGTAAACAGATGTATTGTCAAACTTCAGGTAAATCTGTAACTGTCTATACTTGCAGTTCTTCAAAGTACTGATACCAATGCATTGCAAAATCGATTTGGAGTTCGCAAAATTTTGAATTCTCCTAATCCAATCAGAAGTTGAATTAAGGCTGTAATAAAGGAGTGCAGCTAGCAGGACAAATAGCTGCCAGTAAATTTTTAAATCAAACATGCTTTAATAAAGCTTACAACTTTTCTAATTCCTTATTTTAAGTCCATCAAAAGCTGTCTTACAGTTGTTCAACATTTTATCAATTCATAATCTCTCTCTTGTTATTTGAAAACTAAGCAACGCTGTTGGCAGTCTGAAAGTATTTGAAGAGGGCAAAGTAAATCCAGCCACAGACTGCCCCTGTGTGTTTTCCATTATTCAGCGAGGCCCCAGCTGTGGGGCATACAAGATTAAATCCCCTCTCGCTGCATATGCCAGCTAAAAGACTTGAACGCTGGTGTGGGCCGCAGCCACCAGGCACAAACTGTCCACAACAACAAGAGTAAAGCCGCCTCTGTGCTCCTCCATACTTGAGCCCTTTGAGCAGATCAAACCAGCCCCATTACCATTAGTGATCAGATGTGGCAGCTATAGGTTTGCCACAGGCCAAACATGTCTGCTCAATGTCAATCCATTTCTTATTGGCGAAAATATAATTAAGGGTGGTGGAAGTGAATGAGTTATCCTTGAGTTTGTGTGCTCCATGCAGCCTTGGTAATGAACCACTAAATTAATAACACGCTCAAACATGATTCTACTTTCATCCACTTACAAAATGGAAGTAAAAAGAAGTCAACACTGCTGCAGAAATGGCGTCTACTACAAACTTTAAATTGTTTTTACTCTAAGACAGATTGTTGCTCATATAATATCCAAGCTGGATTTATCGAAAGACGTATGAACATGACCAGACGTCTATTGAATGAACATGTGAATGAACACTGCATCTCACAGAAATCACTATGAATCTATTCATTTTCTACAGTGTTTATTTTGTTAACAGACTCAGATATGAAGCTCTGTTTTATATTCTGTGCATCCATCACTGCACTGTAGAAGAGTTATCATTACTATTTCCCTAATAAGTTATATGTTGATTAATGTTTTATCAACGTATCTAAGATGCTGCTTTGCTATATCAAGTGCCTCATTCGGGCTGATTCTAGTTCCCGGACAACTAAAAACACATTATCCAGTGTTTGTTGTCCCTTTTCTACATTGATTTCACTCCTCTGCGCCTCTACGCCTCGTTTTAATGTCTCTTTATGATGCATTGGGTATAGCTATTATACACTGGAAAAATAATGTTTTCAATCTTAGCATGAGGATATGCTACACATATCCACTTAACGTAGAAGGTGAGGAAAGGAAACAGGAACTAGCTGTTGCTAACGTGTGGTAGCTTTGTTTTGCTACACATATCCACTTAACGTAGAAGTTGTCGTCCCTGGAAATACACATGACAAGATCAAGTCAGCGTTTAGTGAGAAAGTATTATTTTTATATGACTTTTCTGTTGATATTTGATTTTTTGGATATCTGATCTTGTTTTCACCTGCATTCTCTCTTATCCAATCATCACATTGCGCTGTGTAGCTAAAGTGATCTGGGAGCCGAAGTGAGCCAGACTGCCTCGGAAGGGTCCCTCAAATCGGCCTGTACTGTTCACTTAAAACAGTGGAAACACTTTCAAACCGTACCGATCCGCTCAAATATTTTCATATTTTGGTAACCTATGTGGTACTTACCTTTGCTTTATCATTTTAACACACTTATGTTGTGAAAAATGATCTGTACCCAAACGCTCTTTATCTTATGGAGCTTGTAGGGCCGGCAGCTGGTTCCTCTGTCTACCCTCCACACGGGAACCACCTCTGGGGACTGTGTGCGCCTGTGCTGGGGGTGGCACTGCCCGCTGTAGTCCCTGGTGGAGTGTTGGCCCCAGGCAGCACAAGGTAACATCAAACGATCCCTCTCTTTATGACTTATTTATTTATCACACTCCCAACTCGTGCGGCGGTGCGGGCTCCTTCTTCGGCACGGCCCGTGTGCATTTGTCATCAGCGTTGGTTTGTTTTTCCGTTACGATTGCTGGAGCGCCTTCCCTGGTGGCGAGCACAGGAGTCGGGGGAGAGGTGGGGGGTCTGTGTTACTCCAATTCTGGGACCCCCCGAGTCTCTTTGGTCCCACCTCCGCTGTGTTCAAAAGAATACATGCAGGAACCTCCCTCGTCGGGGCCTAACTACCATCCCAGCGCGGGCACAGACACGGGAGCGTATAAAAGTGAGTAGGGGAGAGGGTAGATTGGTACTGTCACTGTGGATGGCAGGGATTTGAGAAGACTGGGTTCCTGGGAGAGCTTCACATGAGGAAAGTTCAAATGTATAGACGTAACAGAGGGGTGGGAAATGTAATGTGGAGAGATCAAAAAGAAGCCAGATATGATGGAAAACTGAGCATTTGTGGCATGCAGCTTTTAAGGCACAGCCATCACTGTACAACTGTCAAGCGTTCTATGTAAATACTGTATGTCTGGGTTGCATTTCAGCACGGTCCTACTCCTGACTTTGTTTCGCTGGGCAAGACGCTGTATTTAAGGACTGTGTAAATTGTAATTAATGCAGTCCTTAAATCAGGTGTGCAATAGCATGCATTCGGGTAAATTAGTGACTATATTGATATCATTATTATTTTGATGGTGACCTTATGTCCTGGTCTTTTTTGTTGTAATTAAAATTCAAGAACATGCAAACTGGAATTCAATAGAAGAAGAAACTGTTCGGTGCCACTACAAGCTTATGGTGTGTCAGTGTTTTGATTTTCTTTCAGTCTTTTTTAGACGTCCATGATGCCTTTTCAAGAAGCAAGTAATGATGTTTATTATCACCATTGTAAATAACAGGAGCCTGCTTTACATAAAACAACAATGCCACAAACTTAATCATTCCAATACAGCTACATCTCCTGTCCACTGATTGCAGGATTTTACTGCTTGTGTGTACATAATGGTTTGAGATTTTTAAAGTTTTCATTCTTTTTCTTCAATGACTTTACTACAAGTTACAAAGTTTCCAACATTAAAATAGCAATAATTATAAACTTTCCTTTATTATGACCACATTGGAACAGTTTTAACATAACTATTCTACAAAGTACATCTGTGTCTGACTTGGACTGTTTTAGTTCCGCGCTCGCTCTGCTGCATTTGCAATTCTTGATTAGTCACCTCTCTGGCACTTCTCCCTTTGTAGAGGCAGGCTCCACAACTCCCCGAGACAATCAGGGCTCCTACCTACTTTACCTGTGATGAATCGCATTACTGTGGTCCGAGAGGCGAGCCAGCCCTCGGCTGAAAAATCGGCCAGCTAAAAGAGGCGGACGGGAAGCAACATGGCAGAGCACTTTGTCCCGACACCTCCCCCTCCCTCCCTCTGTCCCCTCCCTCCAAATGAATATCCAAGCTTGTCCTCCACAAAGTGCATTAGGCACCCAGAGTCATTAGTACAAATGGGCTCATGGTACTTGTGTGTGTACCACTGTGGTGGGAGGGGTTTCAGGCAGATGATGCGTGGCTCCTGTTGTTTGGTGTGCCCACCTAAGCCCATCCTTACGCGCACATGCACCCAGCCCAGCTCCAAATATGCACCTATCCCCTCTCTTGCCCCCTCTCTCTCCCCCTCTATCTCCCTGCACCCCTCCATTCCTGTGGAGAAGACAGGGTGCCCCCTGCCCCTTGTTCTCTCCTGCTGCGATGGGGAAGTGCATCCTCATTTAATAATGTATCAGAAAGAAGACAGGCAAAGAGAGAGAGCTCTGACCCAGACCAATGCAGCCTCTCCATTATTTAACATTAACAGACACCTTCCCGCTCATTTCAGACTCAATATTTAATATAGCACCAGGGGAGTGGCCCTGCTCCAATACACAACCACTTTATACTGCCACTTTGTGTGATAAAATATTACGTAAAAACATACTTAACTCTTATTAGGGCTTCCCAAAAGATAGAAGGACTGACCCAAATATGAAATCCTCTTTCAGTGATATCTCTGATACACAGCTGGGTGATTAGGCCTATCGTACTGGACTTTGGGGTTAGGCTGAGGTTGTACGTCTCACTGGGAGGGCCTGGGCAGAGGTGGACTCTCATGGAAAGGCTGGCTTCTGATTTGCTGACATGTTCCACAGGGGCCAATGGCCTCGCACCTCTTTAATCCTTCATCTGCCAAAGGATCATCAGTACCTCAGGTCAAAGGGCAGCTGTTGATGTGAAGAGAAAGAGAGAGAGAAAGTAAGGGTTATGTGAGATTCTCTGCGTCCGATTACCTGATAATCCTCAATTATCAATTTTTGGTGATTAATTTATCCATAATGACTTTGAACTATGAACGACAGTAAAATATCTCTGTCTAAACTAACACTATAGAATATAGTTTTATCCCAAACTTTGAGCAATACTTGTACTGTAAACCTGTGGTTAGGGATTTGACAGTATATTTGAACTTCATGTCTACTCCTCAAATATATGAATTCATTTTAATGTGTTGATCATTAAATTATTTAATTCTATTTTTTACACAACCAAATTATATATTTTGATATTTGCAGTTTTAAATGGGTTCAGGTATAACATAATAACAACCTTTTGTGAGTTTTCACTGGTTGACTCTGTGGCGCCAGTTTGTTAACATGAGACATTAAATACAGGCTTTGTGGAACCGTTTATCAAGCTTCCAAAACAGACACAATTCTACAAGGCTCCTTCTCTCCCTCCCATGACCTGATTTTATGCTTATTGTTTACTCCATTAAGCTCCTATTGATTACAGCGTGAAAGCAGCTAAAACCACGGCCTTGTTTGTTTCTCGCTGAACGTGGGTTACTGATATATTCATTTGTGTGCAAACTGCGACTCGACACAAACAAATCAATAGAAGGTGTGTGCGAAACTTAGTGAGAGCTGCAAGGTGCGGTTCACAGGTTGGAGAAGCAGCGCCACCTTTTCTGGCGAATTTTAAAAAAGGAAGAAGTTTGCACCTTTCGGAAAATGTGTTTAGCAGTGGGCCTAATTCCTATTAAATATTTATCACAATTCCAGCTGACTTTTTTTATTATCGGAAGCATCGCATTGTTAATTACGTGTCACATGACGGCGTTGTGTGCTTGGCTGTCTACAGTTGAATTCGTCAGTGTACAGTAAGGGCGTAGCTGCATATTTATGAGTCTTTAAGTGGATGCTCCTATTCACATACTGTATATTTGTTCTTTAATCAGGCTGTGCTATTGTGACGTGCCGGGCAGTGTTTGGCTGTAGACCGGTGGCTTTTAACATGGCGTATATGTCACGGCTGTGTATCATTAGGTGAGAGCGGAGGAAAGGGAAGGACGCAGGCTCTTTATATGCAAATATCTGGCCCCGGTGTGTCAGGCCTCACCTCTGTACCTCTGACAACAGAAGGTGAGAGGAGGCAGCGGGAGAGGCGGGGAGTACGTACTGCGGCTTGCCATTGCATTCTATTGTTGGGTGATTGTAGCGGTAAATCACATATCAAATCAGCACAATTCTGCCAGCATGCAAAAATATGGTTGTCAGTAGTCGGTGCCAATTGGGTTGAAATAAGCCAGAATTACAAAACAAAATATAGAGATTTCATAATTACGTTAGCTTTTGCCTTTTGATATGAAGATTAGTCTGTTAGCCTGTTGAAATAATACAGCTTAAAGGTTTACTATGTAACTTCTAAGGTGGATGGGGCATCACCTCCTTATCTCCATGGCAGTAAGTTTTATGCCATTCTGTAGAAGATTCCAGTAGAGCGGCAAGATGAATTAAAATCAAATTGAAGTCGCAATTTGAATAGCTACAATTAGCAAGTTCCTAAACAAACAATGAAATGTCTTGTCTTGTTCTGCATAAAATGTATCTTAAATGTTCTTAAATACATGTGATTCTTATAATTGTTTGTCAGTTCATATTTCTTTTTGTCAGAAAAATGTGAACTTTAAACAGAATCCTGTTTATAAAACATAAATCGCAAATCGACTTGTAACTGCAAGGCTTGCCAGAAAAATCACAATGAGATATCTAATTCATTAGATCAAATCATTGGTCGCTATGGGATTAAAACACAACTGACTCCATAAACTCTATACTAATATGATAATTATCCGAGAAGATACATTCAAATGATGTTTTCTTTCTCCTTGACCGACTTGTTATTTGTTAAAGCATTAACCCCCATAATTCCTGTTTGGAATTCTGGTCCTGTAAATGTCAGCATATCAATTCACTTGTACGCTTATCACAAGAGGGGTGATCGATCAGCTTTTTTGAATCTTGCCCCTCCCTTGCAATAGGTCATATGTAAAAATCTGTTAAAAGTAATACATACTGAAAAGCTGTGAGGAGGATGATGGTCATTTTTGCTTGGTTAAAAAATCACTTGTGATAATATTTCATTCATCCCTTTGTCCAAAGTAGTTTTATGTAAATGCCCTTTGTTGTAATTAGTCCCAGTTTAGGGCCCGCTCCACCTGGCTGTAACATGTGTCTGGATAGATTCCATCAGTAGTGGACAGTCTCACATTAAAATGCATGTCCAGTGCCCACATGGTGCCCTCCCTCCCTCCACACATATATGTAAGTAAACATGTCCGCCGCTGCCTTTGCAAAGGTCAAACACAGGCTCTGAGGGCTGTGGAGCGCGGTGGAGCTCTTCTTTGTGTGTAAGAACAAGAACCGTGAAAGTAACTATGATTTTAATTGGATGATATGACTGATGTGTGAATTCTTTAGCTTTTATAATCAACTTATGTTTTACTTTGGAATCATGTGAATTTAGCACAAAAAAAAAGTCATACGGTTTTATTCAACATTTAAAAACAAGGCTCTTTGATAACTGTATTACTGTTATGTCATAGAGTTGGTTGCTATTACTAATTTGCTTCATAATGACCAGTTAATCGAGCGAATTCATCAAAATCACAATCCATTCCTGTTACACTCTTATGGGGTGTTAATTCTCCAAAAACAACATATTAACATGTTTCATTTTCGTTTTTGATATTTTGAGCTCCCTCTCTTTGCGCTCCACGCTAAATCACTATTGCATATCGCATCAGGTTTGTGAAGTTGTAGTATATTGTTTTATATCCTGCTTTTGTATAGTTATGGAAGATTGTGCGGGAGCATGAATGACGTAGGCATGTGGGCTGAGAATTGGATGGAATCGTACTGCTTACCTTAAAGAGGGTTCGAATAGTACCCGGGAGAGATCGCAAGATTGCTCAAACATGCATAGATGACATAAAAAACCTCTTTAGGCGTGATTTTGATAAGGAAACGTTATAACATGGTAGAAAGCTCCCAAAAGTCGATTTTGCACAATACCCCTCTTTAACCTTTGCATTACTCCAGTAGATTTTTGGACCACGTGTTTTGTGCTTTTCCAATGACATCACACTTTCTGTTAAAATCTCCAAAATTTAAAACTATAATAACAAACTTTTGGAAACTATTGCGTTACATAGTAGGTACTTTGTGTTTTAATTGTGATTAAAAACAGTTATATTAGCCCTAAAACCTTTCAATACCAAGATGAGGCCAACACCAAATATTTGCTGTCCAAGTTTGTCTAGTTCAGTCACTACATCTAACCCGCTAATACATTTCCTATGCCCTAGCTTAACGCTGCAGAGTGCTTACTTTTCACCTACACTATCTGTATCCCCTGTCTCTTTAGCTCTCTCTTTTTAACTCCTGAACCTCTCTTGTATCTGTGCAGGGACATAATGGCCAAATAGTGCTTATACATTATAGAGTTATTCCACATAGTGACAAAGCTCCCCCGGCAGTGTCATTTTTCAGCTTGTGTAAAAATCACTTTGTCAGGAGCCATATAAATTACCTGACCAGCGCTACCTCTCTGGCTGCTCCCTGGGTTCCCTATTTCTAGAAGGGGATATAATATGACTTCACGGCACACTTTCCTTTCACGCTCTGGCTATGTGTGCGCGCAAATTTTCTCTTTCTGTCAAAAGAATTCCCCACAGTCCAGGAAATATCGTGGCCTCGTAAATTGACGACAATGATGGCTGTCGTTGCAGATGGCGGACATAAACAAAAGGGGAGAGAGAAAAAGTCCATTAAAAAATTAAGCCGGCGTATTGCGTGGCCCGTGTGTTTGTGTTTGGCTGGAATTTATGGCCATAGTGTGCGGAGCGCGGCTTTTCCATTGCTCCCAACAAGGCTCTTGCAGAGAGTCAAAGCTGTTAGCGTGGACCTCCTAATTATTTAATGCACTGCCACTTTTGTTTACATTGTTTTCCATGTTGAATGATTGCAGGCTTTATATTAGGGCTATGGAGTTATACAGAGACAGGAGCAATAGAAAAGTGTCAACCAAGGCGTGGCACTAACCTTTCACTACCGTTTCTAATATTGCTAACCCTAACACCGGGGGGTTAAAGCGTGTTGTCATTATAACAGCTTGAGTTTTTGTCTTGTGGCTGCTAAATATGCATCTGAACTTTTTTAATCAATTAAATGGTTGCTTTATGAAACGGTTCGGGATAAACTGCTTACCCCTGACTTGATATGACATAAGATAAATGAGTTGTCCCACAATGGGGAGAAACAATCAGTTTTTCTATAATAAACATGAACCATAAGTTCACTATCTTTTCATTTTTTGCCCTTAATTCAGCAGATTCTCAGTTGGTAATGTACAGCGGTTCTCAAACTTTCTACACCAAGTATCACCTATACAAATATTTGGCAAGATTACATCAGTTCTGACAAGGAGAAACTCAAAGAAAGTCAAAAATGTGGGTACAATTTGAGAACTACTAGTATTGTACCTTTGCCCATAATGATTGATTAAACCCCATGGTACTCAGCGGCAGAGTGGTTACCTCCTTTTAACTTTTTCCCCCATTATATAAGATACTCATTTTCTGGGATATTGCTCAGAATGTACACCACTCCACCCCAGGCCCATAGTTGTTATTTTATAGCCAATCGTTAATTTCATACTTATTGAAGAAAAAATATAATACTAACATGTTCAGAAGGCTATGTTTCTAAACTTGTTTGACTACTACCATCTTTTCTATCATCTATTTACAGTCTATGCCAAAGTCCATGGCCTGCTTCAAGAAACACGTGCGGTGATCCATCATGCTCTTCCATAATTCAAATGTTAGCTTGTAATGCAAACTGTGCTAATATGATTGTTTTTACACGTATTTATACCACAACCTTCTGGTATAATGTCATTTAAGGACAAGCGAGGCCGCCCCATCCATCTTCAGCACCACAGACCCAACTGTTGACAGTATTGTAAATCTGACACACAAACAGTTTGCTAGACCTCGACCTTTACTTAGCTCACTTCCTTATTCTTGTGTCACTGCCCACCACTGCTACCATTCTTCTCTTGCCCGTACACTCCATTCCATATAATTAAAGACACTCAAATCAAATGGACCCTATGGAATGTAGTGGATTTCAGCAGGGTGGACGCTCAGGTAGGTGTGTTGTCTTGGTTCTTCCTCATTCAACCCCCACCCCTTCCCCCATGTAGGAGCTAGAGTGCCCCACAGTGGATCAATATCATCTCCGTTATTAATATCAAAAGCACATTACTTTGTTTTGCGTCTGGCAGCGGTCCAGAGCGGCGTAAAGGCCCTGTCCCCAGCGGCGGTCGCTTCCTTCCTCCTTTCCACTCCAACCCTCGCTGGCCATTTACCAGGACTATAATTTACTTTGGTGAGTTTTTAGGGTATTGTTTTGTCAGGGCCAATCATGGCTGAGTAACAAATGATCCCGATGGAGTGGCGGTGGCCTGGCTCTCCTAACCGCCCCTCCTTCCTGCTCCGTAAGTGACACACGTGGCCAGATTTGTTTTTCTTTTTTTTTTTTTAAGTTTCACGTCAATTGCGTTTGCCCTTGACTCCGGGAAAAGCAGTGAGAGGAGGGGTGGTCAGGGTTGTGTGCTGGGGGAGGGACAGGCGGGTGGCAGGGTTAAACCGGACCAAGTGTGCCATTCGCCCCTCCCAGCTGGCTCATCAGGGTGAGGTAACAACAAAAACAAGCATCCCCGCCGTCGGAATTAGACATGACGGTCTCTCTAATTGGCCCATTGAATTAAAGGGCCATGGAGGAGCTCGCGGCTAGAAACAAAAAAATATTGACCACTTAAAGGAAGAGAGGGGAATTGATTTTCAGGAGGACGGCAGAGCTTTACCTCATCCTGCTGCGCTGCTCAGTTTACAAAGGGAGGGCTGCACACAGGCATAGGGCCCCACGCACCATCTATGTTCACTTCAGTTACACTGCACAGTATTCACTCTACTTACAGACCTGACTGACCAGTTTGATCAAAATGAATATGCCCCTTTAACAACTGTGGCCCATTTCCTTTTGACCTTAGTTAAAAAATGTAGACAACAAATATACCAATATAATTATACATTTCTCATATTTTTATCTACTTTATTTCATATTTTAGCGGCAAAATATTTCTCAAATTCTCCTTTTAAATGATTCCAGCTTAACCGGAAGTACCACCGCAACAAACGTGAATAAGGTTGTTCTATATCTGAAAAATCACACTGGATCTATCAAACCATAATGAGCACGTTTTTTTAGCTGTACTAAACTAACCACCAAAGGAATTTATATAATCGTGAGAATCGCCAACAAAGATAATCGCCTTTATATCACCAGAATGTGCAGAAAAAAGCTGCTTCTCCGTAATGTTCCTCGTTAGATCGTAGTTGTTTTCATTTATAACAAAGTACAATTATATCAAAGTTGTTATGAATAAGTTACATATTTAAACTTTAAAATGATAAATATTCATATCCATAACATTTTTTATCTTCTTTAAGCATTATATTATAAAATAAGATAAAACATATAAATACAACCTAACATCAAGATCTGAAGAGTACTCAGGAGCAGAACTATAATATAATAATGATGCATTTTATTTATAAGCGCCTTTCAAAACACCCAAGGACACTGAACAAGATAAAATAAGATAAAACATATAAATACAATAAAAAACATAACAAAAAACTGATTGATAAAAGATGTGTGATTGGTTATAAGAGGTAGGACAGTCTGAACAGCTGAGTTTTGAGTCTGGATTTGAAGAGTGGAAGAGAATCTAAGTTGCGGAGATCAGGAATTCCAACTATGGTCGCTCTCTCCTAACAGGGTACCCCAGGTTCATTGTTGGATGGATCTAATGCAGACAAAACAATTTCGCTGAACTTTACCTTAACGTTCATGATGATCAGATCCTTACCTTTTATCAGTAACGAACATGCTTTAAGCGCAATGTTCCAAATAAAGTAAATGAATGCATACCTGTTTGCACATCCACAGGTCCCTATGCAGATTCACCTTAAACAGGAAGACTTACAACCATTAGCGTGTCTCTTTCTGACATCACCTCATGTTTGTATTGCTGAGCGTATGCAGATGTGTCCACCGGTGGGCGACGATCCAAGTGTTTGTGTGAGACTTTGCGTCGGGGGGCTATTG
>KN486084.1:46725-63491 GCA_000787095.1 Periophthalmodon schlosseri
GAACCTGTACATCTCCTCCTCCCTGCCATTTGGCCTCTGACAGTACGCGCTCACAGCTTGGTTCTCGCTCCATATTGATGTCGCGCTCCGGGAGGCTGCTGCAGGGGTGCCATTGTAGCGGGCGCTAATTTATGCTCCTTTCTGGGCACCCAACGCCAGGAACAAGCACAACATCGCAGCATGGGTAAACACTCAGGTACACTTCCCCTGTTCTCTGCGAAAAAACACCAAAGTGCAAACGAGAATCAATGGAATTAAACAGACGTGAGCCCCTTGCTACAAAAGGAGAAAACAAGTCACCTGTATTAGGGTGAGATAGCCGGAGGCGATCCAGCGTCACGGCGGGGGAGACAGCGGAGAGGTAGTGAGCGTCAGAGCAGTAACACAACGGAAAATACAAAGTAAGTAATTTTTCCTGGCTTAACCTCCAGCTATACAGCGGCGCTACAGTACAAGGGCCCACGGGGATCCAGAAATACTTTGAAGCGATAAAGATGTTTGCGAGGAGTTGACGGCGGCGACAGACTGTTTGCTGAGAGCCATTCACAGTTCACGATAAGGATGTGAGTGGAAACTTAAGGTTTAATTTTGATGGATGTAGAAATGTCATTGAACTTCTGCAGTAATTTTTAGTTGTATATTTTTGATGAAGGCTTTGCGTAAAACTGTACAAGTTACCTACTCAAGCTATGTGAATGAATGAAAGAAAGGATCAGGGAAATTTAATATGGTGAGTGAATGCCTTTTTACATTTCAAACTTTGAGCGTTCTTGATTTGAGGGGTTTTTTTCCGCTATAAAACTGATACTTACTTCTTAACACCAAATACAGACATGCAAGGGTGTGTCTTGCCCAAGGACACCACAACACCATACTAGTGATGTGATGTTCGTGAACGAGTCGGCTCGTTTGAATGGTTCCTTAACGTGAGCGATTGGAACCGGATCTAATTTTTTAAAAGAACCGAACATTTTTCTTTCCAATTTGTATGCATTTTTAAATGCTGAACTGACACAAGAATCAGCACAGAAGCAGAGCAGACGACACGAGTGAGAGCTTTGTGCACAAAAACAGATTTGACATCATAATAACTGTTCGTTTTTAAATTATTATTATTGTAGTGCAAAGTTTTATTTAGATTTTCATTATATCAAAGGGTAAACACACTCCCACTCTCAGTTTGAACCATTTTAAACAGATCTGAGCCTTGGCAATTTCTTTCTGGGATAAAGGGGTAACACACTCCCACTCTCAGTTTGAACCATTTTAAACAGATCTGAGCCTTGGCAATTTCTTTCTGGGATTAATTTGTAGATAAATTTAGTTCTCACATTGGCTTCTGTCATATAAATAAATAGTTAAAGAGCCAGTCTTTTGAACGGCTCTTTGAACAGAACGGATCCAAAAGATGCGGATTCCACAAAGGAGCCGACAGTCCCATCACTACACCATACACTGGTCAGAGTTAAGACTGAACCATATATAATATTAATAACAACTGCTGTATCGCCACTGTCACCCCCAGATGTGATTCAAATTTTAGATAAACCATCATGAAGTCATTGAGTGCAATACCAAACTGTATTAACCACTTTCTTGTGTTATCATTTATATAGTAGTTACAGGATCTTGACTTACGATAACAGCTTTCAACTATCTCTACTGTAAGTTTCCAATCCCTTGGTATTTGCGGAGCTGAGGAGAAGTGGAGGTGAGGGCGGCAGGTGGAGCGGCCCGCAGGTGGTTGCTGCCGTGCCATGTTGCAGTGTTTGACATGAGCGTAACGTGTCAATCAATGGTGTCCTCCGAGCCTCTCCTATGGGGCCTTGTGTTATCGATTTCAGAGTGTGTTACAGTGCCAGGGGGTCTGTGCAGGCAACGCAGCGCACTCACAAAGATCTGTGGAGTAAGCCGCTCACCGCACACTAGCTCTGGTGCTAAAAGGGCATTATTAAAAGTATGAATGTAACGCTTAAAATTTAGCAAATGGATCTTGTATTACCTGCGCAAATGTAGAATTACAGAAACGGTGAGTTGGAATTTGATCTCGGCCTGACTTTTGAGTGGAAAAGATTAGTCTCATTCAGTACATTGCAATAGGAATAACTGAAACCTAAATAGTGAAGTTTAAATATGCACCACGTTCTTGTCTCCATGAGTTTCATAGTTTCGCATTAAACTTATCTATCTCCATGCAGATGAACAGGTAGTAGCGGATAATTTTACAGGCAAAGCGTTACCATCTCCTTGGAGACAAGCAAGTAGTGGACCCTTTACTAGAAAAGTTACACAGAGCAGCTTTAAAGTCAAGTGCATTATGTGGTGTAGTTTGTAAGAGTGATTGTTGTGTAAATGCACTTGGTGGAAGACGTAATTTTGTTGGATCTGTTTTGAGGTAGTTGACAAAAACGCTTAGAATTCTGCCTTTTATGTAGCAAATGAAACGCAAATATTTAACTTAAAATCTTATTACACGTTTACCTACACTATTTTTATGTCAACGTTAACTGCTTGCTTTCTACACAGTGTTAAGTATCAACATTGAATAGACAAACAATAAAAGTCTTTAACAAGGCATTTTATTATTGCTCCTGATTATTTCTACAAATACCAGTGTACATTTTTGCTCTTTCACACAGACATAAAAATGTCTCAATCCGCAAATGACGTGACCACAAACCTAAGCGTTCTTCAAGATGTAGCACATACACACAGTAGCTTGTCTAAGTGTCCCATGACTCCTGAAAGATTACTTTGCTCCACTCCTTTGGACTTCTCAAGGATTTGGCACTCGCATCATTGTTCCACCATTTTATTAATTGCTTCTCCATCCTTTCCATGTCTTTTATTTAATTTATATGTCTCTCTTTGAGTGACTGAGTACTTCCCCTAAACCCTCTTTAAATATGGCTTCACTCTCTTCGGCAGTTCATAGGCTCGCTGCTTCTCATTAACCCTGTGAGGACAAATCATTATCGGCATGTTAAATCATATCTCCATCTGAGGCCGACACGGACAACAAATGAGCAAGGCAATAAATCTATCAGGGCGAGAGCTTTGAATCATAGCTGTTGTGCTGTTTGCTGTTTCTAAATAAAGAAGACATATTGATTAGAGATAAATTGGCGCTCACACATAAGGTGACTCAAGAGTTGGTCTAGACTCGGTTAAGAGTCTTTCAGCAGTGGAAGAAGTACTCGCTTAAATCAAAAGAATATATCTTAAAGTGAATATGGACAATTCCATTTCCTCTTTGTCCTGTCTTGGTCCTATCTACTCCGCAGCAGTAGAGCCATCATCCACCTCAGCCTCTTCATCTCCTCCACTTTAACAATGCTTGAACTACTGGAATTTATTCATCAATTATTGGACTCTGGCTCTGACTTTGGAAAGTTCCTACACTGAAAGTATCTGAGTGTTACCAGTCAGTGAAAAATGCTGCTGACATTAGAATTAATCACTGCGGTGCACAATTGCCTCTACAAGTAAAGGTTTTCAAGCAAAAGAGCATAAAATAGACTGTCGCATTACCAAATCAAAATAATATCCAGCCATGTGAGTGGTAAAGGAGCAGCTTTGTTGTGGCTGAACACAAGGCGAGTTAGCTTCTTTCAAGTCCTTTCTTTTATGACCAACAGTCTTTGATGGTGCTCAGAGACTTTGGAAAGAGGCTTGTCGTAGGATGCATCCTTTGCTGTGATGTGCCTGTTTGAATGGGTGATGAGTCAAAGTGTTGTTCTGACTGTGGCATTAGCATACTAAGCATGTTTGTGTGCTAGGCTACAGTGTGGTGTAGCTAACAAGAAGTGGAGCAATGAAGCAAAGTGGGGTCACTCATATTGTTATGCAGTGGCCAGGCCTTTTACTTTTATCTCAGCCAGTCTCTTTTACTCTCTTTTTCCCCTGCTCTTTCTCCTTGCACTAGATCTGCAGCAGCCTGTGTCTGCGCTCTGTGGGGGAAGATGTATGCTGGTGCCCAGGTGGAGAGGGGGGAAATCGATAGTGGAGCTGTTTGAAGTTTTCTGAAAGACTTCCCAGGGAAGACGCTCTTGTCAGGGTGATAGATAAAGCTTGCGCCTCAGTCAGCCCCGGCAAGAGGCGGCCAGCGTAGAGGAGAGCGCCTCACCTTTTTAAGTGGGGCCCTAATAATAAAACAGCATGAATAAAACATCCTGGCTGAAGCACGCGCTGCATTAGCGCTGCCGTCCTGTTATAAATGATACCGGTGGCCCTGGCGCCATTTGGGTAAAAGCCCACAGCACCACTTTAAAAGAGGGCCACGCGCACCGATGGAGAGGGAGATAGATTGATATGTGTGTTCCTCACTTATTTATTTATATGTTATAGAGCTGCAGGAAGAATGAGGAGAATTAGTAAGTTTTAGTGCTCACAGTGACTTATGACTTTAGAGCTGGTGTGATCAGCAGTGCGAGGTCATTATGTGCTGTTTCTCATCCCGAATGACCTAAAAAACTACCCTCACAAACACTTACAGCCCTTACTGCCTCCAACAGGGACTGTGGCCTTCTTCAGGACGGCGTCCATAACTGCCTCAAGATTGCAAAAACATTAAGACATTGACAAACGCCTCAGAGAAAAGCAAATAAAACATATTGCCCAACAAAAATGTCAATATTGTGTTGTATATTGTTCCATAGTTTCACTTCCATAGTGTTTCACAGTTTAACCTTCTCTACGTAACAATGTCAATACCTTGGCAAACTGCAAGAACTGTTGTTGCAAGGCTGCACAAATTCATCAACACAAGCTTCCAGGAGAGTCTCGGAGGCAGAAGGCTACGGGAGCTTGGGAGGGACATAAATCTCCCTGCACGGCTGCCCTGACCTCGTTTGTTTGGCCCTGACCATTGCTCTACACTTTTTCTAGTATTTGGATGCTACTCTTGCCAAAGGCTTCTAGACCAAGCAAAAGTGTTCTCCTGGCCAAGGCTAAGCAGGGTCAAGTGGCCTGTCGCGAGGGGTCAGCGGCTCTCAATAACCCCCTCCAGCCTGGAAGACCTCGACCCCTGACCCCAGCTGCGTCCAAAGCCTTCAGAGAGAGTTGGAAGCAGAGGTCAGCCATAGCCACCTCCGCGTTCACCTCCACTGGACAGGTGTCAGAGGATCTAGGCCCGGTCCGGAGGTCAAAGGTCACCGTGCGTTAAGGGCTAGCTTTAATGTGTTGCATCGGTCCGTGATGGGCCATTTGGGGAGCTGCAGGAGATGCTATTGACGCAGAGGTGTCAGGTGCAGAGACTGGAAGAGGTGGGCTAATCGTCTGTTTAGAATTGCATGGCTTCTGCAGGTCTTATAGATCCAAGGACCGTGTGGGCTTGCTTTGGGTAGTTAGACCCATTAAATCTTTTTTCATTGAATTTTAGAACATTCAAAGCGCTACTGCAAAACTCTGAATTTGTAAAAAATGTTTGTGCAACATAATAGGGCACAGATGTTTTTTGCACGGTACTTTTTTCTCTCTTTAACCACATATTTACTTTACGTATTGTTTTCTGTTCTAGCACTACCTTAAACGTTTTTCTACTGTTAAAAACACCCAGCCCTTTACTGTTAATGGATAGAACAAGTAGCACATACTGTCTGACAATAGTACATTTCCCCCCTCTATTCTGTATGCATCTAACCGTAGAGTTGTAAATGCGTCTAAGTTGCATTACCCTTCATCTTCGTGAGTAGGACTTGGTGAAGGACGTTGAGCACATCTCCAGAGAACAGCACACACAGCTGGATGGCGGCGAGTCGCGTGCCGAGGGGAGCCGCGTGTTTAAATCTGACAGCATCCCACAGAGACAATCACACGAGTGCGGGGCTGCTTATTTGTTTAGCAGCGCCGCGATAAATAACAACATTCCAACTAAAGCCCTGCGCTCTCTCTGTCTCCCAGTCTCCTCCCTGCTCAGATCTCTCTGACAGTTATTTGTATCTTTGTAGCTGCCTGTGTCTACCTGTCTGCAGCTCCGCACACAGCCAGGGGCTAGCCGAGTGCGCACCGCCGGATGAATGGTAATCTGGGCTCGTCGCACTGTTCCGAAGCCTTCCCTGACGCACTTGTGTCAAATAAAAAACATGTTACGGCAAATTGTTTTTCAGCTGTTTAAAGGAGAGTGGTGTATGTAAATGACCGCGAGGCGTCAGTGCAGAGGATGGAGCATGGCAGGTACACAGTTCCTTTTCAGCACAACTATTGTTTACTGGTTTTTTTGGTGTACTTTTTTCTTTTTCTAAATTCGCAACCTGATGGAACGTTCTAGAAAATGATTCAGGAATAAACACCACATTTACAACTACTCCAAATTGTTATTTATGGGAGCACAAATTACATTCATTTGTATTAGATCTTACCACTGTCTTGAAGTATCCAGCCTCCTTGTGCAGAAACTGTTCAATCCTTTCTCTGTTGACATGAAACTGAAATAAAACCGCAATAACCTATTAGCGGTGGTGGATGTCTGAAATTAATGTTGCTCACTCATTGGCATCAATAATGTTTATAAATCACTATATATTTTGTATGTCTGTCCATGTAAGGTCTATAGCAAAAGAACATCCAAGTAGCTTCTTCAGTTCTGGCAGAGTTCTGTTAAGTCACTGCCTTAAATACCTGTCATACCCTATTTTTTTTTTTTTTTACAATAAGGAGTCATTAATGAATGAATGAATTAATCATCATATTTATATAGTGCCTTTCATGACACCCAGCGCTTTACAGTGCATGATTCATTCACGCCACACTTGGGGGTGGTAAGCTTCTATTGTAGTCACAGCTGCCCTGGGGAAGACTGACAGAAGCAAGGCTACCAGTCTGCACCATTGGCCCCTCTGACCATCACCAACACTCACACACACACCACTTTAATACTATATGTGGGTGAAGTGTCTTTACTAACATTTTTGCCACTGGTGCCCCACTGTGACACCTAATATTCCCAGCTGTCTCTCATCCAAGTACTAACCAGGCCTGGCCTTGCTTAACTTCTGACAAATGACGAGATCAGGCTTTGACAAACCAGTAAGGCCACAAAGGAGTATCTGTTATTAGTTAAATCTGAACTACTCTAAACTACTAAGGTGATGAGTCAGCTGAGTGATATTTTGCATAATCATTCCAGTTGTCCAGTTGACAGAATTTTCTTTTGCTATATATTTTATTAAGGCGCATATATCTGATAAGGCCTCTACATTGGTTTAAAGAAGAGGGTGTGAAATCTTATTTTTGTCATGAATTGTATAGTGTGAAAAAGTACCCTAAAAAAACATACCACTGCATAGATATTCGTGTTTCCATAATGGCCTGAGAATAAGTTCCTTGAGTGATTTTTACCTGGTGGAATGACGCATTGGACAGTCTTTCTAAACTGACCACCATTACCCAGTATGTGCATGAGATCATCAGCTGGACTCATTGATCAGCTTTAAACCTTTCAGAGTGAAAGGAGCGGCTGTGGAGATTTATGGAGACCTCCTGAAGAGCACTGGATACATCACTGCTTCACTCCTCTACTACATTAACAACACCCGCACAACAGCCTCTAATTGTTGTTCATTAACCGATAGTGGCTAGAATTAATGAAGCTTTTGCTGACAGGTTGTATGTTTACTTAAAGCCCACGCTATCACTATGTCCTCTACTGTTTACTGTGAGTGGAGTCTCTCAATTCAAATGTAACTGGTATTTATAAATGCGCTTTTACCGACAGAATAAACTGACGAAAGCTGGAGAGGGCGCCTCACTTCCACCCTGCCCTAGAACAACCATATACAGAAAAGGCTAACCACAAGAATAAAAATGAGACTGAATGATATCACGTGTACGTTTTAAAAAGCATTTTGTTGGATGAGAACCATAACGAAGCAATTGCCAGGGACGGACAATCGTATCCTTTCAGAAATGCTGGATGAGAACCAAGTGACCACAAATGCATGACTATCCATGACTCGGGATTCAACAGTGAAGAAAGTGAGACTAAGAGACTAAGGCTAACAATTCATTAAACTCTCATGGTTCGAAATCTGGTACAGGCTTTTTGAAATAACATTTATAATACATCCATAATCTAAAGTAACATCTTTATTTGCATTTTACATTGTGCTATCCTTTGCTGAATTGTGGTTAGTATAAAGGATGTAGACGGTATCCTCACTGTGATCTCATGAGGTCTCATATGATCTAAAACAAGCTTGTAAAACCTATCGAACGACCCTGTCAATCAAACTGCAGAATTTATTTTACCAGTTCAACTTTCTTGTAAATTAAAGGTGCACTTTGTAACCTTTCCCGTGGAGGGGCCGCCACATACTCGTCTTTATGGAGATGTTATTCTTCGCCTAGAACATTCAACAGTATCGTAAGGTCTTATCTGTGGCGAGACGAACCTGCTCACACTAGAAATGCATGTTTTTCAAGATTATTCTGATCAATAAACCACCTGTAATTCAATACATGCATGATAGATAACTTTAATGCCACGCTGCGGGACATTTCCAGGCAAAGAAATATTACCTCCGTGGAGTCAAGCAGGTTTCCGACCCTCACCGGAAAAGTTAAATTGTGTAGTTTTAAGTGAAATGGTAGTTATTTATAATACTTACTACTTTAACTTACGCTACACGCTCAGAATTCTTTTTAAATTATACTAAAAATGCTTCCCTGTATCTGCCCACATTGACCAATACATCTCCCCTTGTTCCTGCAGTGCCCCTTATTGCGGGGTGCCACTTGTAATGGTGCTTGAGAGTGAATGAGAGCTTGACAGGGGATAGCTCGCCGGTATTGCTCCAGGTTGTGTAATTAAATTTACAGATGAAATAACAGAACAGCAGAGGGCCAGTGCCGGAGCGCGGGGCCACAAAACGCTGAGCAGCACTTTTTACCACACACTCCCTTCACACACACCTTAATAATGCCCCTCACACAACAGAAGGAGCCAGGATAAAATAGCAATGGGCCCATAGGTGGCAGCGTCCAGGCGATGGAGCTCTGGAAATTTATGAAGTTATTGATTGACTTGTACCGCTAACCTTCAACCAACGCATAAAGGTATGATAATAATACAAAGAAATCACCAGTCTTTATTTTTGTGTTTGTTTTTTCGCCTTCTCTACCAAATATTAATCTCTTAATTTTTAATTTTTAATCCAGACAGAACGGGGAAATAAATGCCTCTGTCCGACTGGCCGTGGTAAATAATTAAAATTGAAAATTGATTGTTTGCACCACGGCTTGGATTTATGGGATAGGGGCTCCAGCGCACCCCCGGGGGACCCACTCTCACGTCTGCACGCCGCTGCCCCGTTCCCGTGTGCTAAGCATTTTTTCACATTATTCTCCACCTAATATGCTAAGGAGCGCGAGCAAGGGATGAAAATGGTGGCAAGGGGAGGGAGAGAAGCCGTGTAGGTATACGCTTTGTTAGGAGATCACTATAGCATTTTATTTCTTTTCTCAAAAATCAATGAATTGGAACCGTCCCCCCTCCCTCCTCCCCAGCCCTAATATTTATTTCAGTGTCCTGTCAATAAATATAACAAGGTTAGTTTTATAACGGTTTATCCAGGGAATTCGATTGGAGGGAAGTTGTATTTGTTATGCCCGATTAAAAAGAGGTGATCGATGCAGGTATAGCCCCCGCGAGCGCCATCTCGGGACCTTCTTTCTCCAAGCTTTTTTCCTAACCGCCGACAACAGGCAACGTATATATAGGATAATGCACCTCTAAACGCAATGTCCCTCCTCCCGTCGCCGTGGTTGCAAACTGAGAAAACGTCCTCACCTCCCGACTGTGGTGGCCCGTCGTGTCAGCCCCTTTTGACTAATGAACGCAGCGAAACAAATAATGGGTCTCTGGTCAAATTAATGAGCTAAGAAATGTGGTGCGAGCTGCGATCATCTTTTACAGTGCTGACCGGCTCTGTGGCTGGTATGTGGGTGTTCACACTAATGATCATTCACTTCATGGGACATCTACATCAACTGCTATCCATCAAGTCACCTGTGGCTTTTGGACGCCATGCTGTTTTTCTTTGATAAGGGAACGTAAGCTAGGAAACTGGATTGAACTTTTGCTAATAAATGCCATTAGTACAAGTAATTAATACAAGAAAAGACATTTGTAGGCAGATAGGTAAAGAATGGATAGTTTATGTTTGAGGGCATGGGTGTTAGTTTTGCGATCAGTAGAGTTGGTAGCGAAGCTATTTTTCCACAAAGTCTCTAGACACTGAAAGCTGAGGTGGCTACTGGTTCTGCTGCTGCGGTGGAGATGGGACAGAGTATAGTTGCAGTACATGACGGGAACTGCAGGATAGTGGAGGGGTGAGTGCATTTATATGAGTGGCTTGAGTAATGATCTGTTGCATGGCAAAAAGGTTGTTATATCTGTTCTCTTATTTCAAGTCAGTGCTTTATTGTACAGTTTCCTATGTATAATTCTAAACTTTCTTACGACACTGAACATTTTTACATGCTTCTACAAAGGTGTGGGATGATATTGAAATTTGGTGTCACGATTATCATGGCCAAAATAATTGCGATTAACGATTGTAGCACGATAATGAAGTTGCTGAGAACATTACGGATAAGTAGTTTTTTTCTGCACATTCTCGTGATACAATGGCGATTATCTTTGTTGGCATTATCACGATTATATAACATGTCCCACAAACGATTATTGTCGACCATTTTTATCCCACATCTACTTCTAACACTCAGATAGATTTTCAGTAACCGTCCAGGAATCCAACCGTGTACTTTGCTGTTATGATGCAAGCTTACTACAAACTATGCCCATTCTAATCCTTCACTTTTGTTCATGCACTTTCATTTCATTTATCTTTATTTATACAGGGAGAGCCCAAAGAGAGTACCAGACTCTTTTTCATGAGCGCCCTGTTAAAGTACAGCATAATACAAACTAAAACAAGCAAAACAAATAACTACACAGATCCATTTAGAAGAAACTTTGTTGGACGATAGAGTCGAGTTGTGTTGTCCTTCAGCGTGCCACCTTGTAGCGCTGCTCTCGAAGCCCTGCGCTGGCAGAAATTCAAATGCGTTCATCTCTCTGGTTGCTGGCAGTGAACAGAGAGATAACCTCAGTGGTTGTATGTTAATAATTAAAAGACAGTGGTATGAAGTGGTGCGGCGCTCCGTTATTTATGAGGCAGCCATGCACAGTGATTGTGTTGGAACCAGCCGGGTCCTTGATCCCTGACATAAGGGTTTGTATTCCAGGGCATATTTGAATATCAATGCAGAGACATGATCACCCCACTGGCACAGCCCAGCCTCACAAGAGTAGCACCCCCGCCCCACACACTCCTATACTACGCACACACACATACCAGCTGAAGGCCTGGTTAGTCTGAGAGCTGAAACATCACACATTACTATGCTGGTAGATAACATTGTGTACTGTAAGCTACTTTTACTATGTTGTGTTTTCATGCAATATTCCTTTATAAAACTTTACTTCGAGTTACTCTGGATTCTCCATTCATCCTGGCACCTCATACAAACTGACGATGCAGGTAACTATGTGTTGGAAGTTTTTGGAGACATTCTGACCGCAAGACCTAACCAACTTCTACTTTTCTGCAACAATGATACATAAAAAGTTTAAAGTTTAATGGATTGCATAGATAGATGTATATTTAGGATGATACGGTGGCATAGCAATAAGCAAGAAGTTTTTAATTCAATGTGCTCTGTGCACAATAGCACTCGGCAACCTCGCTATTAGCGTCACTACTTCCTTTTATCTGTATGAGGTTTTTGCGAGTTTTTGCGAGTTAATGCTAAAATGAATCAGTAATTAAAGATCAGGCAGTGGACAGGGAGCTGCGGGTGGATGTCACTGACAACATGTTAAACATTACACAAATAAAATGAATACTTCACCGGAGGACACACCTGTGTTTAGAAAGAGATATGTTTGTGTCGCAATGCTAACGCTAATGCTAATTTTGAGGCATAATAAATATTAAAACAACACTACAAACTGAAGTATTCTACATCTAAAGACAATTGGGTAGTTTATTTTAATTATTTTGAATTTTATTATTTTATGGTTGTTTATTTTATGTTGTCCGGTTTTATTAAAAGAGACACAGTAAGCTATCTATCTATTGTGAGGCCTTTCTATGTGGAAAAAAACATGTTCTTCTCAATGTAATTTATTTTACGCAGAGAACTTCAACCGAAGACAAGATGAATGTTACTAAAATAAAATGTTCGCCTTGTGTCCATACAGAATAGGCAAAAATTCTCCATCTGACCAACCCTAACCCAAGATCAGAACATGGGTCACCAGGGGCTTACCGTCGCTGCCGGTTGATTACCTGGATGCAGAGGACAATTTCCCTATGCCGACACGTATACCTTACCTTATTTCGCAATGTTAGAAAGTCCTGATTTGAACATTCTGTGTCCTTGGTACCTATGTTTACTAAAAACACAACAAACTCCTCAAAAATAATGCTATAAAGATGCCATTCCTTCTCTATACCCGCCTCCCATGCACTCCACTCCCTGCCAACCTAATCCTCGTGTGCCAGTGTAATTCTCCATGTAGGTGTACGCACTTTCAAATCCTCTCCTCTCTGCCTCTCCGCCACTGCACCACCGGCCCCTGTGCAGAAATCAATTACTCCCAGGCGGGTGTGTCGCCAGGCCGCGCTCTGGGGAAATGAGTGCACGCGGAGAGGGAAGAGAAGTGTCCTTTTCCGGGCTCTCCCATCTACTAGTGCCGCTCAGAGCCATAATCCCTCAAGGCGACTCGGGGCCCATCTCCTCACATTACAGCACAGATACACTTCTCAATCCCGAGGCCCGTAGACTCATTAGATCCGCATTAGCGTCCCCTCCCCGAGCCGCCTGCCAAATTGCCCCATCAGAGGAACCGGGGAAAACAATACCTATTCAGCAGTGAGTGGAGGCATGCACGGCAAAGACATGTATGCAGATTTGGGGTAGTGTGTTATTGCACTGGTAAAGATGGAACGGAGATCTGGCTTGCATGGGCGGTTGTTTGAATTCTACCAGTGATCAATTTAAAAGTGTCTGGTCTCGCTTGGTGTATGTTTTTATTCCTGGAAGTTAACTAAAGGATGCAGATTAAAACTAAGTGGACGTTCAGCAGTTTGAACCATTATATGAGGAGTTCTTTGCATAACCTGTTTATAGGGATGGTTTGATATTAATCAAAATTAGATATTTGAGTTGTTTTTGTTACCTTACTTTTTCTGATGTTGAAATTTGTGGTAAAGGTCATAAATTTCGCTTAAAAAAGACTTATCTGGAGTATAAGAATTGAGTGTTTTTTATAATCAGGGTGTAAACAAACTTTATCGGGCAGGACAGATGTAAGCTTGGGTTAAGACTGGAGATACTTTCAGAAAATTGTCTATCTTAGACCACTAAACAAGTGTTTCTCAAACTGTGGTACGTGTGCTACTGGTGGTATACGTGACCTGCCTCTGGTGGTATACGTGGCCCTCTGCAGTTTAAGTGTTTTTTAAATTTTTAATTTAGAGACAAATCTGTTCATGTTAGGCCCATCACAATCATCACTATATTGACTGATCGAGTAACTTCTATGACTAATTAATGGCTCATTCTGCTATTTATTTTTGCACCTCAGAATACCGTTTAATGATTCTGTATTTAAAATATAAATAATTATCCTAGTTTCAGTATCATCGTTTATCATGACATTTCTGTGTAGCAATATATCGTGCTTCAAAGTTTGTTATCATGACAGGCCTAGCTCACGTCTTAGTTCTCAGTGGGTTAAGTATTATTTAGAACTACGTTTACTCGTTTCACACCTGGTTTCGTCACATTGTAAATCTGATATATTTTGGGTTTAGATCTAGTAGTCCTCGGATAGCCAAATATTATAGGAAGTACTTGGTGTTTGAGAACCACGGCACTAAACTACCGTGCAGAACATCTAAGCAGGTCATTTTTTTGGTCCAAAACAAGACCATAAGATAGTGGTCTTTGGTCCAGCATTGCAAACAAGATCAATCTCCTATACATGAATTGTTTATGTGAATCTACTCATCAGATGTGAGTTTTCATCATCCCGGTATGGAATAAGCTAACAGTGTTTGTGTGACACGTGAGCGTTTTAATGTGGGCGTGATGCGGTTATGTGCAAAAATATGGAGAGAGAAAACAGTCACCTCCGTCAACACACACCTGCCCAGTGCATGCTCCTTCACACTGCCTCACAACAACACACAAACTAACGCACACACTCGCTCACACACCCTCGCCCTCCGACTACACACAAACCAAAACAACACACACCCTCCTCCTGATCACTGCTGGGACAAGGCGCACTACATTACCTCCGAGTTCTGCTCCACAAAAGCAGCGCCGCCAAATTACTTCCACTGAGAGAAAATGGGAAATATTCACTTGTGCAAGGTTACAGTTATTAATGTTTAAATTGATAGGGCTTTTCAAAAATAGTGCCGTTCTTTTAAGTGTCTTTGAGTGTCCTTAGAAGCACTATGCCGGTTCTTTTGTTGTTCAAAGCTGACATGTTTTTTTCTGATAGGGAAAACAACACCGAACAACAACAATTTTTATGGTTCATTCAATGCAAAAGTATTAATGAACAAATCCATTTTTGTCTCAACATATCCAGTCCGTCCTATGTGGTTGCCATGGTTTTCTCTCTGGGTGCTGTACAAAGACACAGGCTATTTTAGTGACCACAGAAAGTCTCTAAATATATATTGTTTTTTTTTTCAATTGTCATTTTTTTCAAATACTGTTATTGGATTGACTTTATATTTAAGGCCTATAGTTATTTCTCATGAACGAAACAAACCAACTAAAAAATATATTACCAACTAAACTGTATGTAATAAGCAGTCTGTGTAATCAGCTTTAATCAGTATAAAAATGCATAAAAATTAGAAGATTTGGTTCTTTTTAAAAATGAGATCCGGTTCCAGCCATACACCTCAAGGAACCGTTCAAAAGAGCCGACTTGTTCATGAACGTCACATCACTACTCTCAGTCAATAGCAAATGAAAATTAAGTTATGGAGTGAAGACATCCAAGTGGCTTCTACAGTGGCGACAGTAGCTTGTAGTGTTTGTCCACTGATCCGAAGGTTGACGGTTCGAATCCCGCTCTCAGCATAAACATCATTAGTTGAGCGGTCAGATCCACTGGCCCACAGGTTAGCAATACGATTCCAGCTCCCACAGATGAATGCTGCGGTTGTGTCCTTGGGCAAGACACTTAACCCACCTCGCCCCAGTGTCTGCGAGGTGTGTGAATGTGTGTGTGAATGGGTGAGTGGTTCCTTGATGTAAAGTGCTTTGAGTGCCTTGAAGGCGGAAAAGCGCTAAATAAAAATGTGACCATTTACCATTTACATTTCTGACTAGAAACTGGTTTACGTAATAAGCAAATTGTTAGAACTTGAAAGGTAAAATATTCAATGAAGAATGTATTATTATTAAAAGCTAAAAATTCAAAAGAACATAACTGTGAGTATAGTATTGAAGGACAATTTAAGTTTAAGCATTATTTGTATAGCTATGTCTGCTACGTACAGTTTTACTCCAATACTCAAAAGCAATAGACAAAATATCAAGCAATGAGGGCCACTCCTGTCACAGCGGCCGGTAATTAGTCAGTGTAATTAAAAGGCAGAACAATAACAATTACAGTGCACAAATATGACATTTGTGTTAGCCTAATCCAACAGTTTAATACAGGTAAGTGGAGGTTGTTTTTGCAATTATAATTATGCAAAATGGGACAAATTTGGAAAATTATATTTAAGCAATTAGGTGATAATTGCCCCAGGTTAGAGCATGACCTGTCTGCGCAATGTCAAATGTGAAAGCCTCTGGAAAACTGGTGGCAATTCAGGGCGACAAGAAAGAACTGGTTTAAAATCCGCTATATTTAACTAAAATTCAGTGACTCACGCGCATACCATCTTCACACTGGCAAGGCGGGTGTAGTGTTTTGCCCAAGGACATGCCTGAAGTATCAGATGGGACTTTTAAGTTGATCCACTGTCGTCAAAATGTCTAAAAAAAACAAAAACAAAACTGAAATCTAATCTGCACTGATACATAATTATAATAAACCCTAAACTTTTAAAAATTTTTTCTCCATTTTAACTTGTGTTGAAGGTGCTGTATCCAATTTTTACTGTTTTAAAAATGTGAAAGACAGAACTAGTTGATTTTAAACGGTTTGCAATGGTCCAAAGTTATTCCTCACTTAACTTATGCATTCAGAACATCCTAATTATTCACAGCGATGAGTTTATAAGCATGTACAATATATCTGTGCTGAGGTAACACAAATTTTGTCCAAAAACGGGCGCTTTAAGTTAATAAGCTGTACTAGGCCAAACAGCATTTTCACTATGACTAAATGCACATATTTTCAAACTATTGTAATAAAACCTAATATTTTAAGCGTGTTAGATAATACGTTTAGGATCTCATAGTTTTCTGAAATTTAGGACCAAACTTGGAGATGTACAGCTCTTCACATTAGTCAAAGTAATCCCCGGTTACATTTCTCCATAACTTTAAGTGAGTGGTTTGGACGTGACTAAAGCGCATACTCAATTTAACCATGTTCTATTCAGAAATGAGGCAGGAGCCAATTCTGATCTCTTCACATGAACACTTGAAGACTCCTCTAAAATTCTGCTTGAAGCCTGGAGCTGATGCTGGTACATGTGTGCGTGTGTGTGTGTGTG
>KN486085.1:0-27008 GCA_000787095.1 Periophthalmodon schlosseri
TAGGCCACTACTTCCAGTGGATTTATTGCACCATAATGAGGAGAGGATGCGCCTCTGAAGTGGATCGGAGGCGCTCGTTCATTCATTTTGTCCCCGGCAGCGCTGTGTTCTCGTGAGAAACTTTGTCCGATGCTTTAGTGTTTACAACCAAAAGACAATCATAACAACCATAGCAACCATAGCAACCGTTATAACATATTTACAGCAGATTTAGACGATGTGGAACTACTGCGGTTCACGTTCAAGAGCTGTAGCTGTTTAGGCAAAAATGTGTTTCAAAAGTTTAACGTTCTTGAGGTCAAAATATGTTATGTCGCTGTGTGCAACTAATTACAAAGTGTTTTATTGTCCGATAATCAGGAAGTGTGTGGTTAGCATGCTAACTGTAGTAGTGGTTTGCTTTATCGTGACGGCAACACCTTGCGCTGGTTGTGAAAAGTTCCCCGTAGGCCAACTAGTTACTTGTTAAAAATGAAATATTACACGACTTAGTTACTTCCTCAAGAAAGAATGAATCAAACGTGCTTTTTGTTTTATTAAAGACATTTAAATAGAGTAACAAAGTATTTCATTAGTAACTCTAAATTAATTAGAAGTATTTTCAAGATTTCCGATATCGGCTTGCAAATATCGGTTCAGTCGATATCTGGGTTTGACATAAATTGATGTAATACGTCTCGTAATGTTCTGTAGTTACTTGAGAGAAATAACAGTTACATAACACACTTGGATTGGTTCAGTCTTATTTTATTTGAGTTTAAAGGAAAAAAAGTTATTGTTATTATTAGTTACTGCACTGGTATCGGTTGATATCGGGTATCGGTTGGCATTTAAAGCTGTAGAATCGGTATCGGAACTGAAAAAGCTGGATTGGCGGTTTGATTTTTATATAAGTTACCTTTTTCCCCCTACACACATTTAAAAGACCCACCCTCCAAGGTTAACCCGTCTCCTCCACATCATCTCCCCAAACGCGTCCAAAACCCGTTCTCGCCTCCGCGTCGCCACGGTAACCTTTAAGGACCCCACGATGACTCCTTAATGAACTCCTAACTCCCAGCTCCTTCGCACCGCTGTCACGCCCGTCCACAGCTCCTCTGGCGGGGTTGGGAGGTGCGGACAGGAGCCGACAGGAGCAGACAGGGCGTCCTTCAGAGCTCCGAGGTGTCGGGTGCACCTTGACACATAGGCGCGCTCTTAATTGGGGCAGATTGGAGCAGAAAATTGGTTGATTAGCGGAGTGGGACTGCGGCGCGGATTGGGGACAAACGTGTCACAACAGAACGGAGTGAGTGATGAGTGACGCTAGGGAAGTGCGGATAGCAGTTAGCATTAGCGTTACGGGGATGTTCTGCGGTAACGTCGTTTAGAGCAAATGAGTTTGCGTGCTTTTTTGGGACTAATTTGAAAAAAAAACTGTGCACCGTCTGCGTCTAATTATAAAGCGTTGTATTGTCCAGTAATCAGGAAGGGCGTGGTTAGCATGCTAGTTGTTGTTTGCTTTACCGTGAGTGCGAAACTCCGCACTGGTATCTGAAAGTTGTGAAAAGCGCTTATAGACTCATCACTGTGAATAGTTGCTTGTTAAAAATGAAATACGCCGACGCTAGGGAAGTGCGGTTTGCAGTTAGCGGTTAGCATTTAGCATTAGTATTGCAAGGATGTTCTGCGGTAACATTGTTTAGAGGAAATGAGTTTACGTGCTTTTTTGGGACTAATTAAAAAAAAATGTGGACCGTCTGCGTCTAATTATAAAGCGTTGTATTGTCCAGCAATCAGGAAGGGCGTGGTTAGCATGCTAGTTGTTGTTTGCTTTACCGTGAGTGCGAAACTCCGCACTGGTATCTGAAAGTTGTGAAAAGCGCTCATAGACTCATCACTATGAATAGTTGCTTGTTAAAAATGAAATACGCCGACGCTAGGGAAGTGCGGTTTGCAGTTAGCGGTTAGCATTTAGCATTAGCATTGCAAGGATGTTCTGCGGTAACATTGTTTAGAGGAAATGAGTTTACGTGCTTTTTTGGGACTAATTAAAAAAAAATGTGGACCGTCTGCGTCTAATTATAAAGCGTTGTATTGTCCAGCAATCAGGAAGGGCGTGGTTAGCATGCTAGTTGTTGTTTGCTTTACAGTGAGTGCGGAACTCCGCACTGGTATCTGAAAGTTGTGAAAAGCGCTCATAGACTCATCACTATGAATAGTTGCTTGTTAAAAATGAAATTCGCCGACGCTAGGGAAGTGCAGTTAGCAGTTAGCATTTAGCATTAGCGTTACAGGGATGTTCTGCGGTAACATTGCTTTGTGCTAATGAGTTTACGTGCTTTTTTGGGACTAATTAAAGGCAAGTTTCACTAAAACATAGTTGACATGATTATATTTAAGATTTTACAAAAAAATCTTGCCTATTTTTTAAATTTTATTTTGGTGAAGTTTATATTTTGACTTCAGCGATGAGCCCGAGGAACAGAATACATTGCTATAGTTATGCTACTTATGCAAATCTACACAAGTGAGCGAACATGTGACTACGTGAATGGGATGTCCGCTCTCGTACACGTCCCCCCTGTTTACTGTTATTAATATGCAACGATACAGCTAGCTAGCGCATGTAGCTAATGTTTGCTTTATGGAGCTACTGTAGCCACGCGCGTGTTTGCTCTCCATGTTGTTTGTGCATGTCTCCGCATTTGTTTATTTAAAATTAGGTCAATATTAGCTCAGTATCTCACCGAGTAAATATGGCAAAGGAATTTCAGCGGCAAATCCAGCTGTTATTAACTGTATAAAGCGCTAGGATTCAGATGGAGGAAAGATAATACGAGAGGCCAAACCAAACGTGTATTTTCAAAAACTAAACTAACTAAAATGTTCCAGAGTAGGGAATTAAACATACCTCCATGGCAACGAGGGCAAGCTACAGAGGTGACCCAACCCACAGCGAGAATGTATGTTTTTCGAGCCATAAACATCTGTAATTGAGTAAACGCTACGTAGATACAGTTAATGATACACTGTGGAACATTCCAGACGCGATGGTCAAGTTGTTTATGTTGTAATTTCAAGGCTGTTGGTTTAAACCATAGACTGTATAAAGAAATGGACTAAGTGAGTGTGACGTCACCCACAGCGTTCGGCTCCGGCCAAATGAAGCTCGTCGAGGCCGGAGCAGTTATACGGGCGAATTTGGAGTCGAGTTCCATATTTGGAATTCTGACCGCGATTCTGGAGGTTCTGAGCTTTCACGTGAGCCTGTCTTTATACTGAGAATGAGAAAAACTTGGATGCGTCGTCTATTTGCAGGTTTCGGCTCTGGCAACCCAGGGTCAGTTGTGATCGTGGTTCCGCAGGCTACGTAAAGTTCCAAGTTAGCATTTTATATTTTTATTTATTTAGTTTTTTTTTAAAGGGGGGCAACACCAACGCTATTACTCACCTCAATCAAAAAGTTAAACTAGTACCAGATTAATGACGTGACAACCTAAACTTCCACACCCCCCCTCTCCGCGCTCATGTATCAGGCCCGAACCGATGCTTCGACAGCGGCTCGTCTAACCGCGAGCGAAGACGAGGCTACACTTAAAAACACATGATAAATTTAGCTTCCCATATGGCACGGCATCTGGCTCTATACGGCGCGATGGGGTTTGTCGATCACCGTAACGTAGTGTAAGAAATGACATCTTAATAGGTTGACAGCCGGTGTAGTGTGTAATGTGGGGAGTGGATTATCTGGTGATGTGCGCAGACAGTCTGTGCTCAGGTGTGTGCTTTTGGATAAAGAGGGTTCGATTTAACAGTATGGAATAACAACGTTGATACTGAATTGTAAGATTAACATATTTTTAAAGGGCCCATATTCACACACGTTTAACACACAAATCCTGCATATTTACGCTGAGTTCTCCTCTCAAACTGAAAACACTCTGTTCCACCTTGTGATGTCACGTGGTAATACAGGAAGTGCTCCACTGTGTTTTTAAACTCCACACACCTTCACTAGAATCATTTGGTTAATTTCAGACCTAGAATTTCCTATTTCTACTGAGCAAAATGTAAAAGGTAGCGTTCATGACATCACAAGGTGGAACAGAGCATTTTGAGCTTCGGAGATGTAGACACTAATTATAAAGGGTTGCTCAATGTGTGAATGAAACAAAACACAACTCCAGGTATGTTTTTTAGGAGGTAACATTATATGGCTTAAAAAGTTAAAAAAAATTATGAAATGACAAAACGGACATAAAAATAATTCAAATAAGAAGTAAAAGTTTGAAATTTTTAATCGTTGAGCTGTTCCACTTTTACATGAGTCTCATTAACTGTAAATCGGGACAATTTCAAGTTTTTTTTTTTTTTTTTTTGTGAAAAATGCAATATTCGAAAAACTTCTGTAATAAAAAATCTAAAAAGACTGTATGTCTCTCTTTACAAAAAAATAATCAACTATTTTTTCCCCAAACATCATCGCTGACATTATGAACACTTTGACGTCGTTCTAACCCGTTGTTGCCATGTTACAGTTCCCCAGACGGCGCAGTAATTCGGCGATTGGATTAAACGTTGACGCGCGTCGACAGGTTTTCTCTCGACAGCCTCTTTCACCTGCAGCACTGCTCTGTTTTCAGGTGCGCTCTTTTCAACGCTGAGCTTCACCCCGGCGTAGCGTGAAATATCGTGATCGGATTACGCGGTGATGTGCGGCGACAGGTATTCTCCGAGATGTCTCCTACCTGCAGCGCTCATAATCCAGGTGTTGAGATTCAGCAGGCGCCGTGTGTAACGTAGCGAGGAGATTATCTGGTGAATTGGAGAGACGTGTAAACTGACTTTTTAAACCGTTTTACCGTGTTGTACGCTAATTGTTTCATTCAAGCGTGTTCCAATAGTGCTGTCTAGCGCTCAAGAAATGCTTAAAATGTTCTGTAACCGCCTTGTGACATCATTAGGCGGTAATCCAAGATGCGCTCATACTCTTTGGTCCCGGTTTAGTCCTGGTTTAGTGCTGGTCTAGTCCAGATTCGGTTCTAGCCAGGTGTACGGTCCCAGAGATCGGGTCCCCACCCCATAACGTAATCCTTTATCAACAGATCGATAACATGGTTTAAAGTTCAGATATGGGTCCAAATAGGTTAAAGTTGTGGTTTAGATTAAGGTTATGATCAGTCTCCGGGATATTAATATAAGTCAATGTGAAGTCGTGACCTCATTTTTTAAGACAACGCAACATTGAAGAAAGCAGTTACTGTTCTTAACCTCATTTTAACTGCTAATACTTGGAGGAAAAACAGAACTACCGTATTTTCCGGACTTTTTTTTCGCACTTTTTTTCATAGTTTGGCCGGGGGTGCGACTTATACTCGGATGCGATTTATATGAGAATTTTTTTTTTTTTCTTCATTATTATGCATTTTTTGGCTGGTGCGACTTATACTCGGGTGCGACTTATACTCCAGAAAATACGGTAGTTCATTTTAAAACGTTTGCAGTGGTCCTAAGTTATTCCTCACTTACCTTACACATTCCGACCATTCTAATTCTCCAGAAAATCGGTAGTTCATTTTAAACCGTTTGCAGTGGTCCTAAGTTATTCCTCACTTACCTTACACATTCCGACCATTCTAATTATTCACAGCAACGAGTTTATAAGCGCTTTTCTTAACTTTCAGAGGCCAGAGCGGAGTTTTGCCATCACGCTAAAGCTAACGACAACTAGCATTTTAACACGCATGTCTTGCTTTATAATTAGACTTATTTTGACCTGAAGAGCTGCTTATACAATATATCTGTACTGGAGGGAGACACATTTTGACAATACGGATCACATTTTGGGTACAGGGCCTTTAAATTACGTTGGCCTGGATTCCGCGTTGTAAAGCAGAGATTACAGCCGGTGTAGTGTTTTCAGTCGCGAGCAGATAACCTGGTGATACACGTTGACAGTTATTCTTCCGTCCGTTTCGCCGCGTTCAGGTGCGCTCCGGTTAAAGGGGAGATTTACCGGCGGTGTTGTGCTGGCTGTTGTGAGCAGATAATCCGGTGATGCGTGTTGACAGGTATTCTCCCGGCGCTCTCGTACCTGCAGAGCTGTAGCGGTGATGGGGAGATCAGAGGGCTGTCGACTGCGCTAACAGCCGCGCTAACACATCTGTCTGAAGCTGGCATGTCAGGTGAGCTAAAGCTAGTCTTTTATATAAATGATGTCTCTATCCTTTGAGAATTTTTTTTTTTTCTTTTCGAACTGTACGCTTCAGAGCTTAGCCGTGAATCACCTTAGTTTGACAATACAATTTATACCACGCGAGATACAGATTTAACAGCTGTTTTACCAACATTTTATATTGATTGAAATGTTAATTGTAGTTGTAATGATACAGTGCGGGACATTCAGTTACACCAAATTACAATGTTAAACAGGCTTTGTTCATTATAAAACTCTTGTGTCGACTTTTGGGCCTTGTGGCTGCTGCTGGCTACTAGGATGAAGGTTGGTGGGTTGATACCTGCTCCGACCAGTGTTTAACCTACAGTTGTTGTGTCCTTGAGCGAGAAACCTCAACCATATTTTAAGTATATGGATGGAAATGAGTTTAGATGCATCTTTAATTTTGCCACCAGAAAAGGGAAGACCCAGGACACGCCGGGGGGACTACGTTTTTCGGCTGGCGTGGGAACGCCTCGGGATCCCCCCTCCCCCCCCCAGGAGAGCTGGAGGAAGTGTCTGGGATGGGGGAAGTCTGGGCATCTCTGCTTCGACTGCTGCCCTGCGACCCAGCCCCGGAAAAAGCGGGAGAAAATGGATGGATGGTAACCTTAACTGCTCTCCTTGTTCTCATCTTAAAACTATCTCATACATTTTAAAAGATACAGTTTATATGTTTTAAAATGCAATTTAAAGAAGACATATTGTGGTTGTGTTTGCTATATACAGTTATAATCTATGACCCCCGTGGATCATTATGTTATAATTTGCACATTTTCATCTAAAACAACTTAATAAAAACACTGTCCACTGACTTCCACTTTAGAAAACTGCGGTGCCCAACGGGAGCTGACGTCGTGGTAAACGTCATCACAACAAAGAGCCGTGGAGCTGTCGGCGCCTCCTATAGACAGCTGCAGATCACGCTAGCAAGTAGCAGATTTTTTTTTCATTTGTACCAAAATGACTTCACAACTCTGCTGAATCCTACGTGTATCATCGATTAAGAAAATAAAATAAATTGGAGGTACGTACGTCACAGTGGGCGTGTACCGGTGGCGGTGTAAACGGGAGTTGATCAGCAATATGGCGTCTTGAAAATAGAGATTGCTCAAAGATGCACGAATCACTCCAAATACAACTTCAAGAGGGTAAATGAGAAGGAAAGAACTACAACATGGTTAAAACCTCTGAAAAGTCGTTTTTCCAGAATAGGTCTGCTTTAAGGATTAATTACTTCAACTGTAAGAGGCCAACAAACATAAAAGATGATTTAGTTCTAAAGTCGGCCTAATAACAGGTTTTGTTCTCCTGTGGCAAACCGCTTCACCACCACTATTCCATGTGGGGAAAATTGTATAATTTATTTTACACATCTACAGAAAAAAACTGGGAAAGACCTTTATAAACCTACACTGTTTAAAATTCCACATTATGCACTTCCCTTCCACTCTCCTTTTGTAATCATCTTCTTAGCAGCGCCATGACACATTGCGCACAGGTTAAGCTAGCATGTACATTAGCATGCTACATAATTTAGCCCGAGGCACTTGTGCAGTGAAGACACCTCAAATTTGGGAGTCGGAGGTTGTAAAACTACACAAATCTAAACCCATTACCCATTACAGTGGAGTGAATATATTTAGAATGGAATAAAAGTCAATGATTACGGTGGTTGTTCCTCAGTGACCCGTGTGCCGCACAGCTCCCCGCGGGCGCACTCCTCCTGTCTCCTCCTGGTCCGACCTGACATCCCAGAGTACATAAATGTGATTTACAGAGCCCCGTGCGCTGCATAAGCAAATGCATAAAAGCACCATCACCTCGCATCAAGGAGAGGCAGGGGCTGGTAGGTGTATGGAGGGATAGAAGAGAGGAAGAGGAGGAAGAGCGAGGGAGAGGAGGAGGAGGCTGTCAGTCAGCCAGGATAATTCATTGAAAAAGGTCACCTGGACGGTTTCCAACTCAGTCGGTAAATTCTATTTTTTTATAAACTTTATCTTGAAAACTTCTTGGTGAAAACTTTTAGTTTGACTGATTCCAAAATAAAAGCATCAGAGAACATCAAACACAGAGGACCCTGTAGAACATTACAGTGTTTGTGTCTGGGACCGTTCTCACAGCAGCACTGTTTTACAGAAATGTTGATCAAAAGTTCTAAGTTGTAACATTATATGTTAAATACATGTCTGGTTGCCACCTCTAGGGAACGTTTGAATTTTTGGTTCCCTTAATATTCTGGGAACAGAAGGTAAAAACCAAACACTTTTTGTCCCCGGAGGAAAATTCAATGTTGCTGGGGCATCTCCTCAGGAGCAGTGGGAGCCACAGTGCAGCAGCCTGGAGACCAGTCTCAGGACTGACTATGGATTGTTCATGTTTTGGGTAAAAAAAAAACCCAAAACAGCAAACATTTTTTTTATTTTTTTTATTTTTATTTATTTACTCATTTTTGTTCAAAGTTAATTAGTTTCAAATTTACCTTAAAAAAACAGTCTAGGGTTATTTGAACATTGCCTGCTTGCTGTGTTAGGTGACACATGTTTCACTTTAAACTCAGATAAAGCCGTTCACGGGAGAAACAGGATGTGTCTGTTTGGGTTTGTGATCCAACACTCACAGTGGTGCAGAAATACAGAGCGGTGGAGCCTCAGTCAGGCACAGTGCTTGAGGACACAAGCAGATGGTTATTATTTCACAACATATTTTTGTGATTTTTGTTTTTAAAGAAGGTATATTTAACTGGTCATGTTTTTTTTTTTTTTTTTCATTAGAACAAAACACCCAAAACCATCCGTGGTTAGCTCGCTCACTTCATAGCATCGTAGCGTTTGATTCCAAGACGTACCGCTAATCCTCGAGCTGGGTCAATAGAAGCGCTCCCAGTCCCTCAACACTTCTGACAAACTGATCAAGTCTAGTCTACAACATTTCCGATTTCTTGTGAAAACTCTTCAAAAAACAACTTCTGCTTTCAGTGTTGTTTGTCAGCGCTAGCTCTTCCCAAATTCCTCCCGAAAAACATTGTAATGAAGACGCTGATGTCCTAGTACAGCCTGCTCCTCACCCGTTCACCCGATCTCCGTGCGTGTGTCCGCTTTGTTCCCAATACCCTCTCCTTATACATCTGCTAACCGGATTTCACAATGAACCAAATCTAACATGACTGGGTGCCACGGACGCCACTTCGTTAGCCGACGGGAGAACATGTAAAAATGCCAGACGTTTTTTTTTTTTTTTCCAAGATGGAGACTCGCTTGGACAATTTCGCGAGGGAAGTGAGCGAATGTGAAATTAGATTATTTTTTGCATAATGGCATCGCTGGTTGGAGGAAAGTTGGGCAGACAGGGAAGGGACTGGAAGGTCAGGCTGCGAAACGGGAGCTAGAAAAATGTATGTGACGCGCTAGTTTTTGCCCCCCCCCCAAAAAAAAAAATCTATGTGGCAATGTCCCCCGAAGCATCTTGCACCAGAGAGGATCTATGTTGAGGTTAGGGGTAGAACGGGTCACCAACAAACACATGAATATAAAGCAGGATGCCTGAGGATATGGCTCATCCAAAAGTCCAGCAGATTATCAAAAACTGTCTCAAATATGTAAAATGATTTCATGCATTGTGAATATCGAGGTGGAATCAATGACAAAAGTGTAAGCAGAAACTGTAAGCAAAGAGGGTGACATGAAGTGTCTTGCCCAAGGACACAATGGCAGTATGCGTCGCCAGCAGCAACGCTTGAACTGCAAACTTTTGGGTAAATGAACTTTCCCTTCACCATTTACTCACCTGAAGTTGTTTTTGGAGTGATTCGTGCATGTTTGAGCAATTTTTAATCTCTTAATTTCAAGATGCCATTTTGACGATCAATCCCCGTTTGTTCCACCTTCAAGGCTCTCAAAGCTCTTTACATCAAGGAACCACTCACACATTCATACACCAGTGCACGCAGACACCGGGGGCAAGGTGGGTTAAGTGTCTTGCCCAAGGACACAACGACAGCATTTATCTGTGGGAGCTGGAATCGAACCTCCAACCATCGGATCAGCGGATCTGACACTCTACCAACTGCGCTACTGTTGGGTAAGTCTCTCAGCCGACTACGCCAGCAAACCTACTTCTTAAATATAAAAAGTTAAATAGAATACAAAGATAAAATGAACATTTAAAAACTTGTTGACAAGTCTGGCAAAAGAAAAATATATAAACTTGTATAATTACGCAGTTATGAAGTTGCAAACTTTGCCCAAGCAGGAAACTACATGTGTACTGTGTATTTTCATAATTACTACCACATACCATAAACTTAACGGAAATCCAAAAATGTTTCTTTTAATTTCTACGGAAGACTTGAATACACTTGTCACCAATCTTATATTTAAACTTCTACAGACGTGCTACAATTTCTATTTCTACAGACAGCTTAGTAAAAGACACCCCAAAAAAGTAGTTCCTCCTCTCCGCAGCTCATCCATCAGATCTGCGGTTAACACGGAACTATTTTTAGCCTGACATCTGACGACTCTCAATGTGGGAAAAGGCTGTATTCCTCCACCTCCTCCTCCTCTTTTCGGCCTGGGTGTCTGGACTTTCCCAGCGTGCCAAGGGTGCGCTGAGTGTGTGCTACATTGCGAGTGTGTGTGTGTCATATTTAGTGGGAGTACTTCCTCTCTGGATCCTCTCTGTTTTCTTTTCACAGAATGACATTCCGAAGCTGGTCGCATGTTTCACTTTTGGAGCAGGAAGTGGACCGGAGCCAAAATTGATACGAAGCAGGGGCACGGAGAGAGACAGAGAGAGAAAGATTGAGAGAAACAGGGAGAAAGAAAGAAAGAATGTAGGAGAGGTAGATAGCGCTCAAGGCAAAAGTGTATTCAAATTAATAATCATAAAACATTCTTATTGTTTTGCTGTTGGACCCGAGCCAGGTCTGCCTTTAACCTTGCGAAACAAAAGAAATGCCTGGAAATACAGTTTGTAATAAACCGATATGAATGTAACTATTGTCTCTCGCAATGTTTTGGTAGTGAGCAGTTACTTTGACGCGAATATTTTTAAAAATGCATGTATTTTTGGTTGCTATGGCTACAACATGTCAGTTTAAAGATTGTCAGTATTTGCTAAAAGACAAAATAGTGTTTAATGGAACTGTATGTAAGATTTTGATGTCAAATTTCATAAACTTGACCTGTACGTGTCCCCGGATACGACGTAAACATCTTGAAATCAAATATAATTTTTACTACAATAACAATTCTCGTGCTGATTTATTATTACTTACTAAAATATTGGACATTATGGCAAGCTCTATGTTATAATCTGATGTTTTGGTTCTCAGGATGATTAGACAATCAGAAAACAGAATTAACCTCACATGACTCTCGTTTGGGTTGCCATTTGGATTTCAACACTGAAATCCAGCTGGTTAAATCTAAAAGTGAATCCTCTGAATCTTCACTACCTAAACTCCAGCACCTGCAGCTATTAATTGTGGAATAATTGTAAATAAATAAATACATTGTGAATTTCTCAGCACGAGTTGCATTTTCTGAATAAAATTTCAGTGATACATTTTGGACCTGAGTTACAAGTGATGGTTTAGTCAGTGGGAAAATTCTAAAAATACAAAATTATAAATCAGTTCGACAATAATAAAAGTCACATCAATTCACAAAATTCAAAATCCCCTGTCCATACTTAAACATACTTCAGATTTTAAGCTGTGGTCCGTCATCACCCACATCCCAGTCCAAACCATACACGAGTATCACATTTAACGCGTCTCTTCCTCCTCTGCCGCGTATGGTCGCACAGATTATCGGCCTATAAATTTACATAACTCACCAAACTCTGTGTTGATCCTGGAACCAGCCATGTTTTTCCACCTTCTCTGGTCTTACTCTCAAAACAGGACAATGGCCGCAGGTTTTTAAAGACATAGGACCACTTAAAAGGACATCGGGGGACCACTGGAGGACACTGGTAGTCCGCTGATGGACAAATAGGGACATTAAAGCACTGAGGGGCCTCAACGGGGACGGCTGGTGGACGTAAGTGGACACTAGGGGACACTGGGGGGTATTGGGGGACCATAGAGGGATCACTGTTGGACACGTGGAGAAGAACATTTGGAGACTGGAAGACACTTAGAGACCACTGGACAGACCACTATTGGAGGACACTTGGAGACCACTGGGAAGACACTTGGGGACAGCTGGAGGACACTTGGGGACTGCTGAAGGACACTGGAGGACACTGGATGAACACTGGAGACCACTGGAGGACACTTGGGGACCACTGGGAGGACACTTGGAGACCACTTTAGGATACTTGAAGACCACTGGGAGGATATTTGGGGACCACTGGAGGACATTGAGGGACCACTGGAAGAAACTTGGAGACCACTTCAGAACACTGGGGGACCACTGGAGGACACTTGAAACTACTTTTGGACACTTGGACACCACTGGAGTACATTTGGAGACCACTGAGAGACCATTGGGGGACACTTGGGAGACCACTGGAGACCACTTCCAAATGCAGGAATTAATTAAGTAACTAAACTAAACAAGGACATGGTACTTTGATCGATTGTTAAAGATTATAGCAATAGAATATGAAGAATATGACTGAATACCGAACTGTAAAGTACTTAAAAGATTGACAAGTTCAACCATTATTCTCAATTTATGGATTTTTTTTTTACATGTCAATAAATGGGGTGATCTCCGTTATACAAAACAAATACACAACAAGATTTTCCATAACGTCAGCCAAGAAACCTCACCTCAGCCTATATGTGCAAGGATATATATCTATTGTTTGTTTGAGTTGCATTGTGAACACATTTAGTCCCTGGATTAGCTTTTTAATAGCCATAACATTTTAAATCACTTCATTATTAAGAACGTCTTCCGAACACTGGCGACCTTTGACCCCTGACATGGACCTACACAATTTTATACATGCATAAATACATACGTTATTGTTCCATATCGCAGGCCAAAGCCATCATCAAATCATGCGGGTTGTTTAATTTAGGCAGACGAACGCCGAACTGTACATATATGTAAAATGGGGGTCATAGGTCAAGCATTCTTTCTATACGAGCCAAATGGTCAAATGTATGTATTTGTAAATGGTAATGCGATTCGAGTGGGGTGCCCTGGCTCCGTGGTCCCTCAGCGCTCGCTTACGAAGGGGAGGGATCCAGGGATATTTATAGGCACAGCTCTTCTCAAAAGTACGCAGTGTTAAAAGATGCATGGTGAGAAGGACCAGTGCGGGAGTGAGGACACGTCAATGTAACTGGAGCTCCGTGTTCTTAGAGTCCTTCGAATGGGTGCTCCCTGTCCACCTAGACTTCAGACTGGGTACTTGTTGTTCTCCTAGACCTCGCGTCTCAAATTGGGTACTCCCTGAGTCTGTTTACTCCTTGTCTTCCTTGAACTCACTCTGGGTATTATCTGTTCTTAGACTGGAACTCTTTGGGCCCTCATCGGGTAGTCCTGTCCTCTTGGACCACAAACTCCCTGGGTACTCCCTGGGTACTCCCTGTCCCCTGTCTGGTTTTCCTAAACTGGAGCTTTATCACCTTTGGCTCGGATATCCCTTGTCATCAGCCTAGGTAAACTGGGTAGTCCCTGATTTCAGTCCGGGTACTCCCTGTCCTCTTAGACCTCACACTGGGCAGTCTTTGATCAGTAAGGACAGGACCCAAAACTACTTTCCCCTATATGCTTGGATAGAGTTGCCTATCTATCAGTTACTCAAAGTTTGATAGGGCCAACCAACAGGAGGAGTGAGGGATGGAATTCAGCAAAGTTTAGGCCAAAAACCAAAAAACACATCATCCCAATATCACAGTCTCTCCATAGAAAAAAAAAACAAGTACAATGTCATTTTCTCACCCACCTTACCTACCTAGCGTTGTTCGTCCCTCATGTCCTCACTTATCTTGGGGCACTTTCTCCTCTTGCTCCTCCTTGTCCTCAGGCTGGAGCTCTGTGTCAGTCTGTGAATTATTCAGGCCACACATGTGAATAGTGAGTGCTCAGGTTTGTTTTTCATACCATAAACACAGGCCCCATACGGTTCCCTTACACCGACCTTTAGTTCAATCTGCTGCATATTAAAATTTTACTACTTAGGTACATTAAACTTTCCTTTTCTGTTTGTTTGGGGAGTCTGTCACCTGCTTGTCTCCATGGAGATGATTGTTTTCCCAAAATGTTTCGAATTACAATATTAAATGTATCCCTCTTGCATTTATTTCATTACAGATGTTTTTTATTCCTTAAAAACACCTTTAAAAACATGCATTTTTTTACTCGCCATTCCACAGATTGGACCGGTAACTTGGAACTGCATGAAGTTTGGTGCTTCAACCCCAACCCCCAACCATATGCAAGAAAATTACGAAATTGTTTGGGGGAAAAATATCGGTTCAGTTTCTAAAGAATTGGTGGTGGTGAAGAGGAGGCTGATGTTTCTGCTGCTGCGGTTGATATTAATTTGTTGAGCCATGATGGGTTAACAGACAAGCAAATATTGTCTTCCATTTTGAATTTCATATTAAATCCATCACTAAAACCCTCCTTGACAAACCACCTCGATTTCTCACTCTCCATAGTAAACCATCGTACAGCAAAACCTTGCCCTCCATTGATCCTTTCCCTCCTGTGCGGCTTGACAAATGCACTACCACCTCCTCCTCTTCCTCGCCCCACGCTTATGATGAAGACTCACTCCTCTCCTGACAGCTCCCCTCTCGCTCACTCACTCATCGATTAGCTAGCCCGCGCCATTACTGTCACCGCACCCTGTACCGCCATCAAAATACACTCAGGCTGTCGGAGAAATACCATCAAACACCGGACAACCTACCCCCTCTAACCGCCACACCCGCCCCGACCGCCCCTCCCTCCTTCGCCCGGTAATTGCAGGATCCTTTTCGGGCCCTCCATCCCTCCTCGATTGGCTTTGACAGGGCAGAAAGCAGTCGCTGTCAGAACGGTTAGCGCGCGCTGATGGTTTGAGGTGCGCGCTGTAAAAGACATCCGTCAAACTCCGCGTGATGGTATGATGATTCGTACGACGCGCAGATCAAGATGTCGTTTCAGTCCACTTCGCCCGCGCCGGGGAAACTTACTCTTCCATATTTCAAGGGGATGACAGGTGTAGAGTCCGCAGCTGTCTGTTACGGAACGGGATTCATTCACAAAAGGGAAAGAATGGATCGAGGAACTAGTAAAGGTGAAATATGGAACCCACCTGGAAGACTGTACCGGTTCCTTACTAGGCCGTTTGTCGTTCAGTCGATTAATCGGTCGATGGAGTCTTCGTTAACGGTCGATGGAGTCTTAGTCGACCAAAATTTGCATTATAAGGATTTATAAGGAACACAACAACAGAAAGTTCATGAGTTAGCTGAAGATTTGGTATTTTTTGGTGTTTAAATGTAAAAAGGCAGATTAAACGTCACTAGTTTACCCTGTTTCCTGGTACTTTTTTCTGCATAAAAAGTTGTTTTTGTATGAACTCCTTTGCAGGTGTAGTCTTGTGAGTTGTCTTTAGTTGACCAAGAATTTATTTAAGCGACTAAAGCCCTATTTCCTACACCTACCTACGATCACGTATCAAGAAATTCATATAAATACGCTCTCCCCCCAATGCGGTAACGAGACTAGATTTGATCAAACCCATTAAACTTATGTTGAAGGACAGGACTTGTAGAATATAAACACAGAAATGAGTGTTTCAAACAAATAATACACAGTTTCATGTAAATGTAATCTGCTCGTGTCTCATCCCATCCACTCCAATAGCACAGCCCCAAGCTGTCACTCAAACTGCAGGCCGTAGACAGTTAATGTTGCAAACAAATGTGTTCTGAGAAATAAAAAAAAGGCTTTACGTTGTTTAAAAGTTAGTCAAATGGGTAGTTGGATTGTGTTTTTGGCATTTCTGAGTGAATATGCTCACTCATTGTGTGCCTTGTGGTAAAGTTTGGATCAAATATGGTACAATGTCTGATTTACAAATTAAAGATCAGTGGCGGAAGGTAACGAAGTAAAAGTAGTAAAGTACTGTACTTAATATAAATTGTAGGTATCTGTACTTCACTTATGTACATTTTTAAAGCGGATACTTACTTCACTGCATTTGAGAGCAGTATCTGTACTTTCTACTCCACTACATTTTGAACAGGGCTAAAAAGTAAAAGTATTTTTTATTATCGTTTGAGACCTGCTGAAAAGGCTGAGAGGTTTATTTTTAAGACATTCATAATTTGATATACAAAATAAATAAAAACAAATAAAAACACCTAGGATTTTTTGGATCAAAATTCAGCACAACTCTTTATCAAAATTACTACATTTGAAAGTCTATTAGATCTCAAAATCTGTGTGAAATACTTTTTACTCTTTAAGTACATTTTAAACAGGCACTTTCATGTGATACTTTTACTTGAGTATTTTTTTTTGCTCCGGTATCTGTACTTTTACCTAAGTAACAAAATTGAGTACTACTTCTACCACTGTTAAGGACTGACTAATACATTTTCCTCCGTATATTTTCTTTTGAATACCACAGAATACATATTTTCTATAGATTCCAAAGAACAACCTCAGTTCTGGTAACACTCATTTCTCTACTGTGAGGTTTGCAGTTGATATTGTAGAACTTTTTGTAATAAAAATATGTGTGTGTGTGTGTGTGAAATGAAATATTGATGGTCCTGATGTGGTTCTTTGTCACAGACTCTGTAATGAGGACGCACCGCAGCAGGAGGAGGGGCCGTGTCGGGTAGAATCTCGTCAGGGCGGAGTTTCACCAGGGGGCGCTTGTTTGTACCTGCGTGATGTGGCGGAGGGGCGGAGGCTGCCGCTTATCACCGTGAGCCGACGTGACGTGGGCTGATTCCACTGATTACAAACAACCAACTACAGTCATGTGCTAATAAACGAAGTTGCAACGTGAGATAGTATCACCTTAAGATAACAAAGTCAAACTAACCAATTTAAGTTTTAAGTCTGTTATAATCTACGATACCTGTGGATCATTATGTTATAATTTGCACATTTTAAATCACAATATTCATCGAAAACGACTCCAAGTCCGCTGACTCCCGGGTTAGAAAACTGCGGTGCCCAATGGGAGCTGCCGTCGCCGTAAATGTCATCACAGCAGCTCAGATGGAAGGCCGCGGATCACGCTAGCTAGCAGCGGATTCGTTTCTTCATTTGTACCAAAACGACTACGCAACGCTGCCGAATCCTGCGCGTCTCACCGATTAAGAATATAAAATTGGAGAACGAAGTAAGTACGTCACAGTGGCCGTGCGCCGGCGGAGTTGAAAACGGGGATTCGATCGGCAAATGGCGTCTTGAAAATAAGCGGCTAAAAGATCGGCTCAAACATGCACGAAACACTCCAAATACAACTACGGGTGAGAAAATGTTGAGGGGAAACAACTATAACATGGTGAAAAGAAAAGTCTGAGAAGTCCATTTTGAATGAGACTAAAACCTGGATACAAAAAACAGGACTAAACCAGGTCATAACTGGGTGAAACATATATATCTAAACAGAAAAGTATAGATCCACTGTAGCCGACTGACTTTACGCCTAATCTGAAGAGCCCTTAAAAATGCAGCACCAACAGAAACAGGATCATCGCGTCATTAGCAGGTTAGCACGTGACTGGGCCAACGATGAGGTGATGGAGCGGCAGCTTGGGTAGAAATAAAACTTTACAGCGGAGAGTACTTTCGTAAAAATAAAGATAAACAAGCTACATTTAAATTGTAGACTTTCATGTTTGCTCCAGAAAGATCGAACTTCTGAATCTAGGCCCCTCCATCAGGTCACGCGGAGTCAGAGTGGAGGAATTCATCTTAATCAGCACACAGGCCGCATACATATCTACTGCAATTATAAAAGTGGAAAAACACACTTGTTTGTGAAGTTTAGGACTTCTGGGGTCATAGTTCATCGAGTGTTTTTAAGCTGCGTGACTTGACAGATGCCTCCACACGGCAACACCATAGCAACCTCACGCTCTCCCTGATTTTAGACGTTTTTTACAATGTAATCTTAACGGACTGACATTGACCTGCGGAAGACCTGCCAAATTCTGCAACTTCATTTTAACTTCAACTTAAGAAAGATATAAACAAAAACTTAATAATTTCTCGCACTGTGTTGAAGTTTCCATAAAATAATTATCTGATCCAAGTTTTTGAGATTTCTGAAGTCAGTCGAGGATCCGCCACCTGCTTGTCTCCGTGGAGATGGTGTTACGTTGCCTGGAATGTCCCACAGAGACACCACCAGGCCAAGTTACGGATCAGATCTGTGGAATGCATGTTTTTTCAAGGTATTTTTTATTAGCTGTAATAAGTCCCATATTGCGCTATTTTCTGAACTATGTTATAACACTGTTTCCTCATCACACTTTTTGTTTCATTCACACATGTTTAACACACAAACACTGCATATTTAGGTTCTTCTCTCAAACAGAAAACACTCTGTTCCACCTTGTGATGTCATGTGGTAATACAGGAAGTGCTCCACTGTCATTTTAAACTCCATTTTAGGCCCGGAATTGCCAATCTCTACTGAACTATAGGTAAAAATGTAGCCGTTAACTTGAAAACTACTACTACATGACATCACAAGGTGGAACGGAGCATTTTGAGCTTTGAAGATGTAGACAGACTAGTAAAAAAGGATTACTCAAACGTGTTAATGAAACAAAACACAACTCCGGGTATGTTTTTGAGGACGTAGCAACATTATAACAATGTCGCTCTAACAAGAGTCAATTTTGCGTAATATAGGACTTTTAAATTCATTGGAACTTTCCAGGTAAAGCGAAGTCATCTCTATGGAGACAAGCAGGTGGCAGACAATGAACTAGAAAAGTTACATAGTACACCTTTAACTGACTCATACAGTTTTTGGTTGAACCCAACTTTACATTAACGTAACTTAAAGCGTCGACAGGCACAGCGGGGTTGGGGTTGAGCGCGCGGGGGCAGGACCATAACCCACACTGTTATTCCTAAAATCAAAACTCGGCTTCCCTGGACCCTAAACGCACCGCTGTCATAAAAGCGTTCCCATCGACAAATGAGTCCGCCGGAAAGGTCAATAGTTAATTGAATAATCTATCACCTTGGGATGGACAGAATGTAGCACGCCGCCCAATCAATGCCCAGCGTATTAAAAGGTCAGAACGCAGCGCGATAAGTCACCTGGATAATGTTTGGGCTCGTACACAGCGCAGGGGCCGCCGGGGGACGCGGCAACGGGGCCCCGAGCTCGTTCAGGAGGCCCGGTCAAATACCAGGTGAAAGAGTAATGAGAGGTTTAGGGTCTGTAGTAAATTACACGCCTGACAGGTCTATAAGGCAGGATACTAGGACTGGTCAGAGGATATTAGTGGGGTTTTGAAAAGTCATTTATCAAGAAACAATATAATTTAGTCTGATGGAGCGGCAGAGGGGGGTAAAGTCAACACGGTTCATTTTTCAGAAGCCATAATGGAGGTTACTCATCTCTGTCTGTCCTAACTACAGCTACTTAGGCAAGGCAAGTTTATTTGTAAAGCGCGATTCGTACGCAGAAGTAATTCAAAGTGCTTTACAGAATAAGAAAGACATTAAAATCACAGTACAAACAGAAATAATCATCATTAAATGAACATTAAAAGAGAAGAGTGCAGAATAAAAACCTTTCAGTCATATGCACAGCTAAACAGAACCGTTTGAGTCTGGATTTAAACATTGTGAAAGTAGAGGCCTTACTAACCGAACATATCTATATTACCCAGCTGTTTGCGGAGATGTCAGCCGTAGATTCGAATTTTTTTCTAATCTATTTTGAATATTCAGATTTAACGTAAAGTTGATACCCAAAATAGCTAAATCAGCAGATCACAGATTAGAAAGTTGGCTCTGATAAATAGGAATGCACCAATACGATACTAGTATTGAATATCGGGCCAATATCGAAAATGTTGGTGGATCGGATATCGGCTTTCACGATACCGGTTCAGCCCATATCCCATTTTGGTCTGTAAATTGGTGGAATAAGACAATTTACTGCAAGTGTTGCCTCAAAACACCTCATAATATTAAACTGGTATTTTTACAAAGCTGTTCTGTAGTTACAAAACACACACATTTGGATAATTTTTTTTACCTTATGCTGTTTGTGTTTAAAGGATTTTCAGACTCTGCCCTAGTATCGGTTTGTATCGGTATCGGCAGATCCAAAGTTTAAAGTATCCACATCGGAATCAGAACTGAAAAACCAGGATTGGTGCATCCCCACTGATAAACATTTCAACAGAAAACACGGGGAAGATGGGTGAACTGTCTTGCCCAGTGACACAATGGCATTATGCACTGGTTGCAGCTGGAATTGAACCACCAGTTGGGATAAGGTGCCAGTCAGCTGAAAGGACTTTATCGTGCACAAATATTCCAAGTTTTGAAATGAAACAAAAAAATTCAACATTTTATTTGATTTAATATTTGATTATCTCTTCCTAAAAACAGTATATCTATTAAGTTAAAGGGCCCATATTACTCTATTTTCTGATCTATGTTATAATGTTCCACCTTGTGATGTCATGTGGTAATACAGGTAGTGTGTCCACTGTGTTTTTAAACTCCATACACCTTCACTAGAAGAAGTTTGAAGAATTTCAGCTCTGGAGTTGCCAATTTCTACTGAGCTAAAGGTAAAAAAGTAGATCCTAGCTTGAAAACTACCGCTGCATTAAAGGTAAAAAAGTGGGATCCTAGCTTGAAAACTACCGCTGCATGACATCACGAGGTGGAACAGAGCATTTTGAGCTTTGGAGATGTAGGCAACCTAGGTTTGTCCAGGTATATCTTTGAGGAGGTAACGTTAGAACATGGCTTAACGCTCACAAGAGTCAATTTTGCGTAATATAGGACCTTAAATATAGGCTCCACTCCATCTGAAATAATGACATCAAATTCAAAAATTTCGTGAACGCAACCTATTAATACCAAGGCACATTTTGACATTGTGAAAAATGTAGCCAACTTTTCCCGTCCATTCTGAACAGCTCCTGAAATACCTTTAACTTTGAGTGCCCGACACAACATGGATTCTCATTTGGCGGAACAGAGGTGCATTTGTGGCCACTGCGTAAATAATAAATGAGGCTTATTCCCTTTTAATGTCAATTTAGCCCATTCATGTTTGTATATAGGAGGTGTGGCGCCTGCTCGGAAACAAAGAAGCTATGTTAACAGATGCACGCAAGAAAGGAGGAAAAAATAATTATGCAAATGCAAGACGGAATAATTACGGATGTATTCATTATTTATAGGTTGCTTTGTGCTATCATAAACTAACCCGGCTCTCGGTCGCGGTTTCCACTTTAATTGCGTGTACACAAAATTATGTCATTTATTTTTCAACCCGTTTTTTCTCCCCTTGCGCAATTTCAATCTAACCATGGGGTAGAGGGATGGTGATTGCCAATTTGGTTCAAAACTTCATATTTTCTTGACTTCTTTCATATGCGGCTTGTGTTCGTTCACCGCTCCTCTCTCTCCTCTCGCGCCCGGGCATCCGACTGTTTACTTTGCTGGGAATATTACATTATGAAACCCATATAAATGCGAGCTGATGTCAGGATTGGCCCCTTCCGAAGAGAATCTTATTGATACAATCAGTGGATGGCACAAAGTAGCTATTTTTCCTAGTAATTAGTCTTGGGGTAGCGTCGCTCAGCTGTCCGGTGATTACTCTTTGTTTAAAGTAATTGTAAGTGAAAAAAACTGAATCCATTTGTGTGACTTCCAAACGCCAGAAGCAGGTTAAAACCGGTTGGGAGGATGCATCCAGCAAGAGACTAAATGCGTCTAATTGATGACTATTCTTCACAAGTTTGGACCGCGGCGTCTAAAAGCAATTCCATTTGAAAGAGACACTGAATCAGACGTTGCATAAGGGGGAAATGGAACTGGATAAGCCGTCTGACTGGTCTCTATATGGACTAAATGTATCGGCGCATTACGGGGAAATACAAAAGACACGATATCATTCAGCGGACTTTAGCTTGTGTTTAGCTTGGCATTGTTTCGGAGTCGAGCGATTTGGACTTTTCGGAAATTAATTACGGTTGAGAGAAAATAGTGACGAGGCAGATTTCGAAGTTTCGGACATAATGGGCTCTTATATTAGAAACAGCAGCCTTTCGTTTAGCTTAATTGTCTTGTCAAAAAAGTTCCGTATCGTTATCGTTTTTTTTAATCTTTTGACGGATAGCTTGGGTTGCCACAGTGAAGTAGTCCCATGATAGAGATGACAGAGCAGGTTTTTATATCAGATGCCCTTCCTGTCACATCTAGCCACTTACAGACTCAGTGCAGGATATTGTAACTCAAATGGGTAATGGAATATTTCTTGTGTTTCTTGCCCAAGAGCAAGAACAGTACGTTATGCACATAAACGCTCCGCACCTGATTTTGATCATGAGTGAACAAAATATTTCGGATAGTTATAGTGATAGTTGTTTCCACATGATTCTCACCCAAAAACTGATTGGATAAACCCTCTTTTTTCATAAATTGTTGCTTTAACAATATACTATACAGAATAAAATTCGTATTCCTGACCCAGAAGAGCGAAAAGTCAGACGCCGTTTAAGCTCATTTTCAACCTTGACCTTCAGAGTTGCTCATCTCACAGTTCATTCTTATTTAAAAGCACTAAAATGTTTCCTCAGCTTATTCCTGCCCTTATTTCTCCAAAAGACTAAAAAAAATAATCCACGGTCAGTGAATGCACCATTATTAAATATAGGCTTCAAATACACGAGAGTCAAGACGTCAACCACTTAAGTCCATGCCTTGTCAAAACTTGTCATTTATCGCGAGAAAACTTAGCATGTCGAACTTCCCTCATCCGTCATCCCTCGGCACCCCCTTCCCCTCTGATTTGTCCCCCCTGCCCGGGCCCCGTCACTGGGGTTGGCTGCTGTCACTCTGGGCCTCTACGGAGCTCTCAAGATGGACCTCTTCGCTATCATCCTCAATGGCATTTGTTTGTCATCCGCTGTCAAACCATCGCGCCTCCCGTTCCCAAAGCGGACCATCCCAAAACGGCTTTAGCTACGCAATTAGCCACGCTCAGATATCCACGCTAGCTGCTCCAACGCTAGCAGCATCAGGGCTAGCGTTAGGTCCACATGTAGCGCTATCGGAATCATCTTAAGCTGAACCCTCGCGAACGGTCTTATTTGAGAGAGATTAGGCAAAGTTCGCTAACAAACTTCTGAACGGTGACATTTCCAGTTAGGGATTCGCCTTATGGTTGTCATGGAAGGCTTTTGTGATCCCGCAGCTCAGATTATGGAAAATTGAAGATGTTTTTTTAAAATAATTTATATAGATTCCATAATGGACATGTTACTCAGCTGCCATGGCCTCTCCAGCCCCTCTTAAGAATTACAATCAGGGAAACGTATGCGTGGTACATAATCCAGGCATAGAAAAAAAATAAAATAAAAAATAAAAATTATTTAAATAAATAAATAAACAAATAAAAATAAAAATGACTCAATTCATTCATTTATTTATTTATTTTAAGTAGTTGAATTATTCAATTTAATTTACTGAACATGTCTACATTATTTGACTGGTTTTATTATATTATTTTCCAGTATTATGCAAAATCTCTACCATGTTATAACGTTGTTCCCTCATCAAAAACATGCCTGAAGAGGTTTTAGACGTCGTCCATGCATGTTTGAGTAATTTAGCGATCTCTCCCAGACCCTATTCAAGCTGTACGATTCTGTCCATAAGCCTAATTGCCAATTTTCCATGAATACACAAAAACATGATGCAAAACAATACACTACAACTTCACAAACCTGATGCGATGTGCAATAGTTTCATTAGCGAAATGTGATAGCGCTTCGAGGGAGGGGTGGAGCTAAATATGTTATGTGGTAGCAGTTAATGCCGCAAAGATGTAAACTAACCCATCTTCAAGAAGTATTGTGAAGTGTATGTCTATATTTTTGTTGAAAATATTTTAAATAATTTGAAATATGTAACAAAAAAAAGGTTTGAATCTGGTAAAAAAAACAAAAAAACATTAAATTAGATCTCAAACATTCAGATATTTTAATTATAGTGATTAATTCTAGTAATCCCATTTATCTATTTGTTTTCTTAGGCTGCATTTTAATAGTTAAGTTTGAGACGTGGAGGTCCATAAGTCCATATCTCTCCCTCCCCATCATACTTAATGCGTTTTTCCCTGTGTGCTTGTGGTAGAAGAATGAGGTTTGTTACAGAGATGTCTTCCTGTTCCAATCCAACATTAAGTGCTCCTTTGGTCGGATCAATAAACCCTCAAGTCCTTGTCTGCAGCCGTTCCGCAGGCCCCAGTGGAAACACAACACTACTACTATTGTGTGTGGACCATCTACGTCTGCAGGAGGGTTTAAGTCTGGTTTTTCTTATCTGTCATTTTGGGGAAGTTGAATATCAAATGAGTCATTGGAGATTGGAGATAAATTCAAAAATTCTGCCAAATCTGACTAAAGGTCTTATATTACACAAAATGGACTCTTGTGAGCTTTAAGTCATGTTATATTATTACCTCATCAAAAACATACGGAGTTGCTGTTTTGTTTCATTCACACATGTTTGAGTAGTCCTGCGTTATTGGTCTGTCTACATCTCCAAAGCTCAAAATGCTCCGTTCCACATTGTGATGTCATTTTGTGATAGTTTTCAAGTTAACATCTACCTTTTATCTTTAGTTCAGTAGATATTGGCAATTCCAGGGCTGGAATCATCCAAATGATTCTAGTGGAGGTGGATGGAGTTTAAAAACACAGTGGAGCACTTCCTGTATTACCACATGACATCACAATGTGGAACAGAGTGTTTTCTGTTTGAGGAAAGAACTCAGCCTAAGTATGCAATTTTTGTCTGTTAAACATGTGTGAATGAAACAAAACACAGCTCCAGGTCTGGTTTTGATGAGGAAACATAATAAAATAGATCAGAAAATACCGTAATATTTAATTATCAAGTCAATTTCAGTTTCATACTTGACATTAAACGATTTCTACTTCACTTAATTCTATTTTAAAGTGGGACTAAACTCTAAATCAACATTTTTGCTACTAAACTGTATGCATGTTGTTTTAATACCATTGTCTGCTGTTCCTAGTCATTTTTTTGTCAATCTTAGAGCAAACGTAGGTAAAAACTGTCAAAAACTGGTCCTATGCTGCCTCTAGTGGTCACCGCACTGCAACATCACCCTGTATCTGTCCTAATTAAATCCAGGTGTTTCCAGGTGATTGTAAACACCTGGCTGCAAGTGTGGATACCTGTTAGAACAATTACTCCAGCTCTGTTTGAAATGTGGTTGTGGGCGGAGTTTAGGTGTTTACTCCCATTTGAAATCCTGACTAACACTTAAGGCTCTGATCACTTTACTCGGACATGACCAGTTCTATCCAAGTTGGACTCACTTTTAGGTGCAAGTCACTAAAACAGGATTACAATAAATAGACTTCACAAACTTTACAAACTTTTTCAGGACCCAAATCGGACTAAACGTGACCTGCATAAAAAAACACTACAGGATTTGATCGTTTGACTCAAACATATTTCGACTGGGACTCTAGATCCCAGCGACTAGACTCAACCATTTCAACTGGTTTTATTTTAAATTTAAACTCAAACTTGCAAAAGAACTTAAGACCTGACTTGGACCATTTGGGACTTGATCCATGAAGACTTTAAGGGCGACAGTGGCTCAGTTGGTAGAGCGTTTCTCCACTGATCCGAAGGTTAGCGGTTCAAATCCCGTTCTCGACATAAACATCATTGGTTGAGCGATCAGACCCACAGGTTGGCGGTGTGATTTCAGCTTCCAAAGATGAATGATGTTGTTGCGTCCTTGGGCTACTTTTTTGGGGTGTCTTTTACTAAGCTGTCATAGAAATTGTAGCATGTCTGTAGAAGTTTAAATATAAGTTTGGTGACAAGTGTGTTCAAGTCTACTGTAGAAATTAAAAGAAACATTTTTGGATTTCCGTTATGTTTACGATATGTGGTAGTAATTATGAAAATACACAGTACACATGTAGTTGTCTGCTTGGGCAAAGTTTGCATCTTTGTAACTGCATGTCTTGTTCATAATTATAAGTTTATATATTTATCTTTTGCCAAACTTGTCAACAAGGTTTTTAATGTTCAGTTTATTTCTGTATTCTATTTAATTTCCTATTATATGTAAGAAGAAGGTTTGCTGGCGTAGTTGGTCAAGACAATTACGCAACAGTAGCGCAGTTGGTAGTGTCAGATCCGCTGATCTGAAGGTTGGTGGCTCGATTCCAGCTCCCAAAGATGAATGATGTTGTTGTGTCCTTGGGCAAGACACTTAACCCCCTTTGTCCCCAGTATCTACCTTGATGTAAAGTGCTTTGAAGGTGGAAAAGCACTATATAAAAATGTGACCACTGACCATAGTAAGAAACTTAAGAAATTCTGACCCAACTTCAACCCTGTCACCAAAAGTCTGTAACTCAACTTTTGTAATGATTTAATTTTTTTTTTTTTGGCCTCTGTTGTGTCTTTTTCTATATCGCTTAGTGTCACCGACTGAAACATCACGACTCCAAAATCTTACCCAGGTGCTTAGCTCATTTTCTGGCTTCGAAGCTTCACTTTATCCTATCTTCCCACCGCGTCCCTCAGGTCAGCGCCCGCCTCACCTCTGCCTCTCC
>JACM01066839.1:0-16958 GCA_000787095.1 Periophthalmodon schlosseri
TTTTTTCCGGTGGGTTGAAATGGGTTGCTCTTCTTTGACTACTACGTTATAGCATTTGATGAAAACATTTCAACATCTTTTTGTTTTCAAATGTCCAAGCTTTTTTTTTACGAAGCTACTACTCGCCTCCTTTCTCTCTCTCTCTCTCTCTTTCTCTCTCTCTCTCTCTCTTGCTCTCTCTGGGCTTATAGTTTTCATAAAGAACAGAAAATATTATCGGGATTTTGCTTGGACGTTTGTGCTGACTTCAAACGCCCCTTCAGCAGTGTGGGCACGACTCTAAATGTAGAGAGTGGAAAATAAAATGCATTTGTCACCTCTCTGTAGAACTGCTACTTTTCTTGACAGATGGGGAATGCAATGGGTTCAATTACATGGACAGTAAAATTCAGATAACTAGAGTAATCAGATAACCCAATAATCAGATCTGAGTTCTGGTGTGTATTTACAGCACAAGAGAAATCTGGTCATCAAAAAGACGTAGTTGTTATATTATAAGTAATAATGCAATGAATTTATACAGTGCCTTTCAAGACAACCCAAGCATTTTACATTGCATTATTCATTCACTCCACACTCAGTGATGGAAAGCTACTACTGTAGCCACAGCTGCCCTGGCAGACTGACAGAAGCAAGGCTGCCAATCTGCTTCATTGGCCCCTCCGATCACCACCAACACTACCGCACACACCACATTCATACTAGGCAAGGTGGTAAAGTGTCTTTCCTAAGGAAACAACAGTTCCACCAGAGCCACTGCTGCCCCACTGTGGTGTTCTCAGATAAAGTACAGTGAAAGTAACTCTTAATCTTTAACATTTTCTTCTTCGTTTTTGTCTTTTCCACATTAGTTTGCACTTAATTTGCCCTAAACAAGATTTTGGTTGTGCCCCCCTAATGAATACACGGTAAAAAAAAAAAATCATAGACCACCATTGTTTATGCTAACCTGCTAGCTTAGCATTATTAGCAAAAAAAAAAAAAAAACCTTTATCCTGCGCTCTTTTTGTTTGTTGTTTTCTTTTTTTGGCCTTCAGCACCAGTCCTAAAGTTTCTTTTAGGCGCCATTTCATTATTTGATGACACTGATACGATGCTACATGGATCATTATATAATTTGGACATTATAAATCACAATTTTGAAAATGACTTAATAAAAGAAATAAGTCTGCTGACTTTGGCGTTAGAAAACTGTGGTGCCCAATGGGAGTGGACGTCGCTGTAAACATCTTCACAACAAAGAGCTATGCAGTTGTCAGCACCTCCCATGGATAGCTGCAGATCACGCTAGCAAGTTTTGTTTTTTTTTCAGTTTCAAAATGGCGTCTTGAGATCAAAGATTGCTCAAACATGCACAAATCACTCCAGATGCAACTTCGGGTGAGTAAATGGTGAGAGAAAACAACTATAACATGGTAAAAAGCTCTGAAAAGCCTGATTTTGCATAATAGGTCTGCTTTAAAGCTTTTTTTCACCCTTATTTCAAGTGCGTGCAGTGCACTTCAAATTAATTGTAATAAATTTGGCCAGGCCATGGCATTTCTCTCAGAGTACATGACCCCCCCATAATGGTTATGGCCCTAAACAACCACTTTTAGTATGTTTATGCCAGGGGCCGACCCTCTAGTGAATTCTCGATGTTGTAGATTAAATTGTTGTAGAGAAGTTTGTTTACATCGGTACAGCACGCAGAGACATGAACCCTTAAGACATTGTGACATTGTTGTCCATTCCAGTCTAGTGCAGTCCTGGCTATGCTTCCATTGTAGGGAGTATTATACCTCTGATCACGCAGGCCAAGATAACAAGTGCTGAGCTGGCAGTGTGGGGTGGGCACAGCACAGAAATGCATTTTCTCTATCACTGGAGGTTCTGGGCTTTCACATGAGGCATGGTCTGTCCATATACTGAGAATGAGGAAAATCAGGTTAAGGCACAAGCAACACAGGTTCAGTTGTGATTGTAGCACCTTTTTTAAGACAATCTATTATTTTATGGGGTAATTTTACAGTATTTTCAAAATTGTCAAAAACTTAAACTCCAATTAATAGATTTTCTTGCACTTTTCTATTGGACTGATATAATATCGTCAGAATATCGATATCGAGGTACTCCATAAGTATCAGCGTATACTGCCAATCGAAAATTCAGACACACCGTCTCATTTAATGCTTTTTTTGTTTTTTCTTTATGTTTACCAATTTCTATATTTTATATACATACTGAATCAAATATATGAAGCAGCATACATGGAATTACGCAGCAAAGAAAAAAAAGTTAAATATCTCAACTAAATGTAACCAAGTGTGGAATTGAGCCATAGCAACACTGGATGTCTGAGTTTAGGTTTTTAAAAGGTATTTGTTAAGTTTGGTTTGACAAATTAAATAAAAAATTTTAACATCTTCACATTTACAGTTAAATCAGTTTCATATGTTTTTGTATCTGACTTCAAAACAAACCACCGTTATTCATAAAATTTTAACATCTTCGCATTTACAGTTAAATCAGTTTCATATGTTTTTGTATCTGACTTCAAAACAAACCACCGTTATTCATTTACTGTCATTTAAACAAGGCAGCAGTGGCTTTTGGGCTGGTCTACTCAGGCTGGCACTGGGCAGGGCATATTCCATTGCTCAAGATCAGCCTCAACAGGGCTTAGGGACGCCACTACACCGGACCATCGGAGCCATGATCAGCCTCTTCTACAGTGAACATCAAGCATTGCGCTATGACGCGCTCCCAGGACCCATGGCACTGCTCCTGCAAGACACCAGATGTAGCCAAACCACCCAGACCGACAGTGCAGAAGTACAAGAGACCAAAGGCTGCATAAAGTCTGCCTTGAGTTTTTAGACCTTGGGGTCAGGTGTCTCCTGAAGGTGTCTTTACAAACTACCATGACCTGCTCATTCATACTATCACATAAATATGTTTTTTACATTTTATATTCAAATGCTCAAAATAGCCACCCTTTGCTTTGTCGACAGGGCTTCTTAATAAAGTCTGAAGGTGTTCCTTGCCAGGGTCAATCAAGTTTTGAGTTATTTTGAGTTAATTTTTTGTTTGTTTGCTACATTCCACATGCGTCCTTCATAGTGTTGATGCCTTCAGTGAGAATCTGCAATGCAAATAGTCATGGAAATAAAGAAGATAAATAAATGAAGTGTGTACAAACTTTTGACTTGTGAGGTATACATTTTTGTCCATATCGCACACCTCTAGCTAACAGTATTCTAGCCACACTGACATTGACTTCCCTGCTTAACACTCAGCTCACATTCTCCACACTTGTGCGCTTGTTGTTGGTTCCTATTGACTGGGGTGAGGCCTGTTTTGGGTGATCACTGCAGACACCTCCACAGGGCGATAGTTCTATTCCACGCCAGGCTCCATCCGCTCTGGCCCCTCGACCGCGGCCAAACACAGCGCTAACGGGTAAGCGCTGTAAGTGGAATCAGCGTGGCTAACCAGGCATGTGATTGAGACAGCATTTAATCTATAAAACACAGCCACTATGCTAGCCATCTGTTTGCTAACCCTCGGTGCGCTAGCCCATGTCGGGAACACGAGGGTTAAACTTTAAACTGACGCATGCAGTGGTGATTATTATGCACTGGGAAGGAAACGATGAAAATATTTGGTCATTTTGAATAGTATGCAAAAGAATGTCTCTAATTTAAAGGGGCTATATTATGCATTATTTGTGTGAAAAGAGGTTTATTACGCAAAAAAATTGACTTTTTGCAGCTCTCTACCATGTTATAACGTTCCCTCATCATAAAATATGCCTGAAGAGGTTACAGATGTCATCCATGCATGTTTGAGTAATCTAGCGATCTCTCCTGGACCCTACTGAAGCCTCCTTACAGTTAGCACTACGACTGTGTAAGAGACAAGCTCGGACACAGAGCTTCAAAAATGAAAGTGAAACTTATTAACACTTTAATACACTGTTTTTGCCAAATAGAGCATTTTCAAAACAATAAAAAACAATCTAAATATGTTATGTTACCGCCTCTTTAGAACATAGCTGACATCTTAAAGTTGAGACTTTGAAAACAGGTTCATGAGCAAATCTTGGGTTGACAAACGGCAATCATCTATATTAATGTGTAGAAACCAATTTCTACTGCAGCTACACTACAATTACTACTGCTACCACTATCACCACTACTACTACTGCTTACTATGACTACCACTGCAACTATTTCCATTGCTTCTACTATCACCACTACTGCTATTTTACTATTACTATTGCTTACTATCACTACTACTACTGCTATACTACTACTAGTGATTACAAGTCACTACTGGTCACTACTGCTACAACTATCACCACTACTACTGCCATACTACTACTGTTATTACTGCTTACTACTACTTTTATCACTGGTACTAATATCACTACTGCTACACAACTACTGCTTCTACACTACTCATAATGAAGATAATATTAGCACTCACATCACAACAGCTGCTACTATTATGAAGTACTACGGCTGTTGCTACTTGTACCACTACTTCCTTTGCTACTACCACTACTATTTTCTCATACTTTTACTGGGGCTGTATTGTTTTATCTCTTACTATTTTGGCTTGTTTTTTGGGCGCACACAATGCTTTTCTGACTGTAACTACTTGCTACTACTATCATCACTTTTACTACTGTACTACTATTACTACTGGCTACTGCTGCTTATTACTGCTACTACTACCCTACTACTACTGCCATACTACTACTATTACCACTGCTACTATCACTACTGCTACACTACTGCTGCTACTACTATACTACTGCTGCTGCTTACTGTCACTACTACTAGGCCTACTACTATTGCTAATACTATCCCCACTACTACTGCTATCGTAACTACTACTCCTACTACTACTACTACTACTACTACTACACTATTAATAATATTGGTACTATTATCACTCCTACTACAACAGCTGCTATTACTATTACTCCTTCTAGTATTACTTTTATTACTACCACCATCAGCACTACTACCATTACTACTTTCTCATACTTTTCCAGGGCTATAGTTCATTGTTTAATCAGTTGATTCGTACTATTTTGGGTTTTGCACATATTTTTGTATCCCTCCACATAACTGAGTGCCTCTATCTCCATCTCTAGAGGAATTAAACTTTTGTGTGGCGGTCTAAAAGGCTGGCTCTGCAGTATTGTTTGCAAATCACAAAACGACCAAATAAAGACTTATGAAAACCGCGTGCTCCCGTCTACCCCTCCGAGTTTAGGGCAGCGCGTCGTGTTTTTCAGACAGCGGGAGGGAATCAGGGCTAGTCTGGAGAGAGATTGAAATAGATCGCAGGCTGATTTAGTGTAGTCTGTCAGATGAGTTTGAGAATAGTAGATTGCAATAACTTAAATGAGAGAACTTAAATTGTGTGCCCAGTGTATATGTGTCATGGCTGATAAATAAGTATGAAATTGAATGCACCAAACACTTCAAATCAACATATATTTGCTAATCTACACATTTGCATTTGTTCAAAAGTAGCTATAATTCCCAACTTTACAAATAAGTAATTACATAATTTTGTTGTTGTAGTAGGTTTTGTGATAGAAGGGAACTGTATGTAGCCGGCACTCTTACTTAAACAAAAAAAACAACAACAAAAAAAAACCCTCACAAATGAACCTGGTTTGCAAGTGTCTTAACCTGCAGTTAGAGGAAACATACAAGTTTTCCTCATTCTCTTTATATGGACAGGTCATGCCTCATGCGAAAGCTCCGAACCTCCAGAATTCACTCACTGAGCTGCAGAGGCTGCACTAGCACTGATTCATGATTAGCTGCAGGTGACATTCAGATCAGAGAAAGTCCTTTTAGGTTTAAACCAACTGGATTTCAGCATTGAAACTAACAACCCAAATTAGAGGTGAGGTTCATTCTGCTTTCTGATTGGATTATCATCTTGAGAACCAAAACACCAAATTATAACTAATAAAAAACGGGACATAATGTCCAATTATTTCTAGACTAAGACTAAATCAGCATTACATTTGTTTTCAGTAAAAGCTATATTTGATTTGAACATCGTATCATTTCCTCGTATCTGGGGACACATACAGTCAAATTTAAAATAAAAAACGTACACACAGTTCCTTCAAGGACCTGGTTAGTACTTGGATGGGAGACAGCTTGGAATACCAGGTACCACAGCGGGGCAGTAGTGGCTTACTGGTTAATGCACTTGCCCCACAACCCAGAAGTGAGCATTTTTTAACCCCGTTGTCCGACTCCATGCTGTCACTGTGTCCTTAGGCATGATGCTGTACCCACCTTGCCTCCAGAGTCCATGTACACTGGTGTATGTGGTTATAAAAAAACAAGGATACTGTCACTGAGATGTTCTGATAGTATCCAGTATACTGTTCCATGTAGATGCAGTATCCTGATTTCTCAAAACGGATCCTACTGAGCATGCGCAAAAATGAAGTAACAGATACTGTAGGAAATTTCCCAAAACGACTCAAACGTCTACCAGAGATTTTTAAAGTAATAACATTTTATACCTATGAACAAAATAAAGCCGTCTACTGTTTAATAGAACCAGCTTTTAACACCGTGCTAACTTCTGTGTTTGTCTGTGTTACTCTTGAACTAAACTGATGTTGTGGGACTCTGTTTTTTTTCTGTTTTTTGTGTATTTTCCTCTTTATAAAGTCTTTAACCAAAGCTGTGACAGAGCCTGCCTGCATATCTTGTCCCTTTTTGTTAGAAACAACCAAACCAAAGCAAAAAAACCCCCAAAAACTTAAGTTAAGTTTAGCTCCTTGCCATATCTGTGCCATAGTTGCCATAGTAACAACTCTAAATATCCAGGATACTCTGTTTCTGCATGTATACAGGGATATGAGTATCCTGGTTTCTCTGAGCACATGTACATGTAATATCCAGAATACTGTCATAACCTGGATACGGCTCATACCTGGGATAGTCGAGCACATGTAAACACACTCATTAACAGAAAAAAAACAACAATAGTGCACTCAGCGGGGCCTAAGGATGTGATGGGGGGATTAGAGTTCTACCAAAGCAGACCTTCTGCACCTGACCTCTCTCGTCTTAGGGTGTTTGAACCATGAAACACTCCCCAATACTCGCTCAAAACTGAGACATATCCACTCCAGATTTCAGAATGTTTGCTCCCACTGCATGACATCATCAGGTGGTAATCGAGAAGGTCGTGCTCTGTGTTTCTAAAGCCCATACATCTACAAAGTAAACCAACCTCCATGCTGGCAGCTGTTGTTAGCCTGCTCCCCTCTTTATCAGACACATTTCCACACTGGATTTGAATACAGTGCATAGCGGGGACATTTTGCTCATAGCTGTGAAAATACGTGATTTACCACAATGTCTGATCAAGAACTGCAGGATTAGCCCTAAGCACGAGGATTTTATCTTGTTTTTATCTGAAACGAGAACGCCACATCTCCCCTCTGCCTTCACTGGATTATCAGAGAGTGAAACAGGCCAATGCCAAAGGTCCAAGCAGGATTTGTGACGTTCAACAGGATCAGGAAATGTTTGACACAAAATATTGGGACTTTTGGAGAGATAAGAAACTGCCTGTGGGACCAATGGAAGAGAGGAGTATTAAAATGTGATATCCAGGGTGTCTGAGGTTTAAATTACTGTGTCATTGGGAACTGCGTATCTGGTTGGGGCAGGAATTGCATCTGGGATAAAATACAGAGAATAAAGTGCTAAATTCACTGTGTAGTTTGCTGTGAGGCACACCCATCACAATATGGCATTACTGCTGGTATGGAAAATCAGCACTTCTGAATCTGAAGTCAAAATGGTGGCTTTCCCTCTCCGTGTGGGTGGGCAGTCCCAGTCTCGAGCGGAGGAGTTCAGTCCCATGCGACTGAGGAGGAGCTCGGAGTAGAGCCGCTGTTCCTGTACATCATGACCTGGGAACGCCTTAGCATCCCCCAGAGGAGCTGGAGGAAGTGTCAGGGAAGAGGGAAGTTTTGGAGTCTCTGATTAGATTGCTGCTTCTGGGACCTGGTGTGATTAAGTTGTAACAAAATGAGTAGAGTGATAGACTATAAAGATTAGACTTAATACTCAATACCGATTTTGATACATAAATGAGCTCTTTTGTAGACATTGTTGTAATTTTCAACACAAAATAATAGTATTTGTTTATTATGCCACATGGTCTTACACAAGTTCTAATGAAACTCAAGATAAAACTGCTCAGAAAAGGTCAAATTTTATCCAGTTAAGTGATTTTTTTTTCAGTATCAATATTTAAATAAGTAAAAAAAAAAACTAAAAACTAAAATTAATGAATAGGTGTCATCTTAACCCCCTTTTCAATATATAGAAGTAGCAATATTGGCAATGGATGTTCTATTGGCAGCAGCAGCAGCAGAAGTAGTGGTGGCAGGTCGACATAAGTATAGAGATGGTTCTTCTTTCCATATTAAAAATAGAACTACAATACTTGTAGTAGTGATACTCACAGTGAATTGTAGTAGTGGCATTGTTATTGGTGTACTGTTGTTATGGCCATACCACTTGGAGATGCCCAGTCTCATCTGATCTGTGAAGCTAAGCAGAGATGGGCCTGGTAAGTGCTTGGATGGGAGACACCCGGGATTACATAGTGGGGCAGCAGTGGCTCTAGTCACCACCTTTCCTGGTATGATAGTGGTGAGTGTTGGTGGTGGTCAGAGGGGTGGCTGCTGTGTTTTTGTCACTCTACCCAGGGCCAGCCCATGGCATAAACACACATACTTGTGTTTCTTTTATTATGATTGATGTATTGATTTTTTTAAAGCCTTGTTTTCATTAGGGGGCCACAATCAAAATTTAGTTTAGGGCCAACAAATGCCTAGAACCGGCCCTGACTCTACCCCAAGGCAACTGTGTCTATAGTAGTAGCTTACCACCACCAAGTATAGAGTGAATGAACAATGACAAAAGTGACTTAGTGTGTCTGGAAAAGCGCTATATATGATTAATGCATCTTTCTTCAAAATGACGCCGCAGCCTTTTCTCTTCAACACTTGCTCTGTTCTCATAATTGGAGTTTTCAGTGGAAACATTTAGAAAGAGTTTAGACTGGAAATAGCTGCTTTTATCTGCGAGAGGTGTTCAATCACTGGTTCCTGTGGATTGAGAGAAGACAGTTCAGATAGCGCCGCAACTGGTGCTTCTGAAGAGCCATGTGTGAAGTCGATGTCTTTGTGAGTATGTGGTGCATTCTGTTCAAAATGAAGCGTCTCAGAACAACATTCAGTCTGGGAAGTAAAACCGTGTTGAAAGACAGGCATTTGGAGCAGACTTAAAGGCTCTGTGCCAAATTTTTAAGAATTCAGGAATACATTTTGTGTGTTATGTTCTTGTGGCTTTAGTTTCCTTTTAATCATGCTTTTGGTCACCTTGGGATAAGTAAATCATATCTGCATTTGGAAAATATATTTTATAAACTTCACCTCCGTTTCCAATGAGACGTTTGGGTATTTGAGCTCCCTCTGCTGTCAGCAACAGGAATGACAGTAAAGTAAACTATAAATGAAGTCCTTATATCATGTCATGTTATTCAGTTATTCAGTAATTCTCTGACGTATTAACAATAAAATGTTATTAGTGGTTTCCAAACATGTTTTACATCAAATAATGCATAAAGCGTCACGTGGGATTAACCATTGCAGAATTGTTTAAAAAGATGATCTTACCACGTTATAAGGTCCTGTGCGATCTGTCACATGGAAGCTACATAAAAGTAAATCAGACATGCACACACACAAGAGAAAGGCCTCAGCGAGGGCGGGGGTGGGGCCCGAGCGTGCGACATTTCAAAATCTCTCTCTCCCTTCTTCCCTTTTCCAAACTCCAGATATCAGCTTGAATTGAAGTGTCTGTTTTTCTAACCTGGCTGGTTCCAAAGGTATTCTTTTGACGGAGACTGTGTCCTTAGTAGCATAGTAGCAGTTGGCTACTCTATTTTCATTTAGTCTGGGGATTTAGCATTATAGTTTGGGTTAGGGTATATCCTCTTTCTTTTACTTTAATTGGCTGAACATCAGGGCCATCATTCTGTTATTACTTTTTTTTCAGATTCTCCTCCCTCCTTCCACCTAGGTCCCCCATAACCCGCCGTGCGCCTAAAGGCTGTGCGGGGATTTCTGTCCTGCTTCGTGCGTCAGTACACGTTGGACCTATCGTTCTAGCTTGTAACTAACTGCCCCTGTTCTGGTGGCATAGGACGAAGACCAATCCACTGAATACGAACAATCTAATGGGACTTGTACAATTGAACTATAGTTATACATATATTTATGAAAGTTTTAATTTTAATATTTTGTGTGTGTGGGGTGGGTTTTAATAAGGGTTTATACATAGATTTCAAGCTAAATTTGCCTAATAAAACATTGAAATTGTTCTATTTAAATGTCTTACTATTTTGCCTTTTTTGATAAACATTGTGAATTGGAATTGTCTCTTGGCCTTATTAAGTGCTTTTTATACTCTCCAAGTGAAATTCCTGTTGTCGTTGTTGGGAGTTCGTTACGATTCTAGTATTAATTTAAAGTGCCAACCGATTAAAGGTTATACAATCTGTAGTCTGCTCCTGCCACACTTGTAACAATGACAATAAATCTTGACTCTTGATGGAATACTGGACCTTCTCGCTGTGAGGTGTAGGGCTGTAGTTGTCCTGCCCATTGATTATTCAACTACAAAGGGGTGTGTGGCAAAAGCTCTGCCACTCTGAGCCAAACTGCACTCACACGACTACAACTGCACAGGAGTTCATGCAAAAACAACTATATATGCAGAAAAAAAGTATTAGGAAACAGTACTGCAGAGTTTAATCTGTCTTTTTACATATAAATACTAAAAAATACCAAATCTACAGCTAACTCACTCACTAACTTCTCCTCAAAATAAATGGATTAGTCCACTAATACAAATTTTGGTTGACTATGATTCCATCAACCAATGAATCGACTAAACAACTAAAGGCCTACAGCCCCAGTGAGGAGACAGGTGAACAGAGGAAAGATCGTGATAAAACGCTTCAGCTTCTTCTCTACTTGAGCCCTGTTAAACCTGTGTTATAGCGGCAGTGGTTCCAGAAATAAAACTTTAATAGCTGTATTTTTCAGCACAAGAAAACCTCCGGTGGCCAAGATTTCAGGTTCAAATCTCCCTGGGGAAACATACTCGTTTATGACTCCATTTTAGCCTTGTTTAGTGCACCATAAAAACACTTCCTGTCTCCATGCCCTACCAAAATAAGAGCCTTGTGGACTGTGTGCTTGTATGCCCTCCACTGGGACCAATCAATAATTTCTGGGATGATTCTTCGCTCAGGCCAGGTCTTTGAAGAGGTGCCAGTTGTATCTGCCGCCAAAGAGAAGGAGGATGAAAACTGGAGCAACAAAAGCAAATGATTTGGATCAAAAAGAAACAGAAATTGAAATGTCCAAATGAGCTCTGAGCTGTAGAGACTGCTGAATGTCTGATCATTTATTAAAAGGGGGTATTACGCAAAATCGACTTTTTGGAGCATTCTACCATGTTATAATGTTGTTCCCCTCATCAAAAACATCCCTGAAGAGGTTTTATATGTCATCCATGCATATTTAAGTAATCCTGCAATCTTTCCCGGGCACTATTCAAACCGCCCCTACAGTTAGCAGTATGAGCTTGTCTAATGCTCAGCCCGCAAGCCGAAATCACCCACGCTCCCGCACAGCCAGGATACGGAACAATACACTTCAATTTGGCAAACCTGATGCGATGTGCAGTAGTTTCATTAGCGTGATTGTGTTGTGATACCGCTCTGAAGGGGATGACTTAGCCCAATGAGCAGGGCGAGGGGGGACTCAGAGCTTCAAAAACTAAAAAGTAATTCAATATCTTATGCGTGGAATTGTATGTAAGATTGTATTGTATGTAAGATTTGGATTTTGAATGCCATAAACATGACGTAATTGTGTCCCTAGATACGAGAGAAACATGTTAAAATCAAATATAATCTACTGATAGCAATTCTAATGCTGATTTATTTTTAATTACAAAAACACTGGAGATGATGTCCCATTTATTTATTTGCAATGAGCCTAACATGAGTCTCTCAATTGGGTTGCCAGTTGCAGTTGCAATGCTGAAATCCAGTAGGTTTAAACCTAAAAGGACTCTCTCTGATCTGAATTGTCACAACCTAAACCCCAGCATTCAACCAATCAGGTGAGTGAATTCTGGAAGTTCTAAGCTTTCAGAACTTCCAGAATTCACCTGGACATTCATACCTCAAACATCTCAGTCCAGAAAAGGACTGGGAACAGTAGGATAATACTGCGCAGGCACCTGAGCTCAGAAAAAGGATGACAGAGACAAAGACGGTATTCCTCCATTAAGTGCCATTACTTAGCCAGCCTAAAATGAGGGTGCAAATATTTTAAAACCCTTTTACACCCCTATAGACTTGGTCTTGATTGATGTATATATTATTTTGAGATATGAGATAGAGTGAGAAGGCTGATCAGCACAAACATTTCAGCCAGCAGCTATCATGGGTTGCGCTGCATAGATCCTCCTTATCCTCCTGAGTACAGAGCTTGGAAATTTTCTGAGCACTCAAGCTTCACGTGCATGAATCAATCAAAATACAACTATTGAGCTAATGATAAGGAAAACACTGTAAGATGCTAAAAGCTCATCAGACTTGTGTAATACTTCCTTGACGTGCTTTTTACAGTATAAATAAGACTTTCACTTTGAAGAGGTGCTGCGTGGTTTCCTGTCAGCATCACTTACCTCTCACACACACCATGCAGTCTGCGCACGGTGTTTTCTGTCGTGGTTCAAAGACAGCAGCGCCGCGGGTCCACGGACGAACTTTTCCTTTGGACATGAAAGACGCGCGCATCAGTATTCACCACACTGTGCCCACTTCAGCGGCACTTTCACTGGAATGCAAAGCGCCAACGCTACGCTAAAGTTTACCCAGCCCTGTCAGAGAGCAGGACCAGGCTGTATACTTTCTACTTTTACTAGAGAAATATTCCTTTGAGATACAGTGCTTCTACTTGAGTATATTTAGTTACTGTGTACGCTTGAGTAAGTCTATGAGTGAGGAAAGCTCAGTAGAAAAAAGTGGTGGCGTTAAACTTCAACTGCTAACACATAACACATAACATATTTAGATCACCATGTTGCCTTTTATTGTTTTGGAAATGCTATATTTGGTAAAAAAAAACCCAACATATTAACATATTTAATAAGTTTCATGTTTCAAGCACGTTTTTGATGAGGGAACAATATTGTAACATGGTAGAAAGCTAAAACAAATAAATAAATACATTTTGCATAATACCCCTCTTTAAAGGAAGTGCATAAGCTTTTGATTTTAAATTCCGTAAACATGACCTATCTGTGACCCCAGAGGTAAACATGTTCAAATCAAATATAGGTTTTACTGACAGCAATCACAATGATTTTTTTTTTCTTAAATACAAAAAACATTGGACATGATGGGCATGTTTGTCATAATTTAATATTTTGGGTTTTCAAGACAATTATCCAATCAGAAAGCAGAATGAGCCTCACATGAGTCTCTCTTTTGGGTTGCCAATCTCACTGCTGAAATCCAGTTGGTTTAAACGCTAAACTCAAAATAAATGACCAGAAAACCAAATGGACATCATGATTGGCCAAGTCTACAACTACTCTTACCACTAAACCTGCAACTACATTACAATAACTAGGTTGCATACATATTATTTAGAAGTGCCATTCTAACACCAAAGGTCACTTTACAAAGCATGAACACAACAAGACAACATTAGTACTGTAAGACCATAAAAGGTGCTGCACGTGATTAAAAACTTGAAAAACAGAACTAGTTTGCAGCAGTCCAAAGTTATTCCTCACTTACCTTATGCATTCTGAGTGTCCTAATTATTCACCGCGATGAGTTTATAAGAGCTTTTCACAACTCTCAGACACCACACCAACCAACTATTTTGCTAACCTTGGACTTCCTGGTTATCGCATAATGAAACGCTTTATAGTTAGTAGATATATGTTAAGCAGCTCTTGAGGCCCGCTGTGTACTGTCTGCATCTAATTATACAGTGTTTGATTGTCGGATAAGCGAGAAGTGTGCGTTAGAATGCTAGTCGTTGTTAGCATTACCGTGACCGTTTTGGCCTCTTATAAACATCGCAATGAATAATTAGGATGCTCAGAATGCAGAAGGTAAGTGAGGAATAACTTTGGACCACCGCAAACTGTTTAAAATGAACTAGTTCTGTTTTTCACGTTTTTTAAGACAGTAAGGTCAGTTATAGTAGCTTTACATACTAGAAAGAAAAGTTACAGAACCACCATGCCATCCTGAAATGTCCTCTTTGGATTTCTTCCTGGCCTTTTATCTGACAACATATCATTATTATTCAAGCATTACCCAATATGTTTTCAATTACAGTCATTTTTAAAGGCAAACTCTGAATCCTGCTGCTAATGCCTGGTCTTTAACTGGTGTGTTGCTTGGTGACATGATTGGCTCAGTTTTCCCCCCTGACAGATGACTTTAGCGTAGCGTGCTAACGAGGTGATAAACACTGTGAGGCTAATCAATGCCGTTCTGTCATCTCTTCTCGACTTGAATAATTTACGGGTGTCACCTGAACGCACCATGGAGCGTTTGTGGTTATCTCTGTATAATAGATGCATTCTAATGGACAAATCAAAGAGCTTTTAAAATACCATTAGTCTTCAGCTTGTTCAGGTCTGTGGATGTCTCTACGGTGGCCCTTAAGGTCAAATCACTACAAATACAAATACAAAGATTGAACATTTCAGGTCAATTCATACACATTACATTTTTTTTTAGTTTTTTTTTTACTTTGGTTATTGAATATTATTGAACATTATGGACAGGCCGTGCCTCATGTGAAAGCTCAGAACCTCCGGAATTCACTCACTTCACTCTGCTGCACAAAATGGACTCTTGTGAGCTTTAAGCAATAATAGAATGTTGTTACCTCATCAAAAAACACACCTAGAGTTGTGTTTTGTTTCATTTCATTTGAGTAATCCTGCATTATTAATCTGACTACAGATCTCCAACAGAGTTTTTTCTGTTTGTGAGAAGAACTGAGCCAAAATGTGCAGGGTTTGTGTGTTGAACGTGTAAATGAAACAAAACTCAACTGCTTGTGATGAGGAAACAACATTATAACATAGATCAGAAAATAGTGGAATATGGGTCCATTACTGATTGGCTGCAGATGTTGAGGTTTAGGTAGTGACGATTCAGATGCCTGACAGTTTTACCTGCTCAATCAAAGTCCTCCTGGTCTTGTGATGTTGCTGTGACATTTCAGCTGATTTACACCGGTTTTGGCTCTGTCTTTCTACCAGGAGAGGATGGATGACAGTACCATCTGCCTCGTCCCCGTTTGTAGTCAGGTGGGAACATTTACAGATTTCTATTGCCTCTTTTATCTAGTGTACGATACTTTTTTCCCTCTGTCTCAGTGAGGTTTGCTTCAACTTATCAGTGCAAAGTAACCTGAGTCGTGATGTGAATGGTTCCTTAAAGAGTGAGTATTTTACTTCTATGTGGTCTTAACTGCTAACGCAACATATTTAGATCACCGTGTCTGTGTAATCCCTCAGTCGTCCAGGTCTGATCCATAGTACATTTTGCTTCTAGATCACCATGTTACCTTTCCCTGTTTTGAAAATACTGTTACTCCCCTCCCTTTGCTCTCTGCACTAAGCCACTTCCCCTTCAGAGCGCTATCACAACACTATCAGCGTGAATCCCGCTATCATCATGTATCATGTTTTTGTATATTTATGGAGGTTTGTCGTGTGGGAGCATGGATGACATAGACATAGCTTTGCACAGAATCGTACAGTTAACTGTGAGGAGGGTTCGAATAGGGCCTGGGAGAGATCGCTAAAATACTCAAACATGCATGGATGACAACTAAAACCTCTTCAGCCATGTTTTTGAGGGAACAACGTTATAACATGGTGGAAAGTTAAAAAAAATTGATTTTGCATTATACCCCCTCTTTAACATGAACAGTTGGATTTCATTTTTTAAGAGAACCATATCATTTTATTTCAAATTTGTATGCATTTTTACGCAGATTTATGTTGAGCCAACACAAAAATCTGCACAGAAGCAGAGTGGGCAAGACAAGTGAGAGCTTTGTGCACAAAAAAACACATTTGGCATGGTAATAACAGTTAGTTTTTTGTTTTTTTTATTTATTGGCCCAGGCCAGTAACAAGGGGCAAATGAACTCAGATTTTTGCAGCACGCTGGTGAAAAACACCATAATTTCCTGTTTCTTTTATGACTTCTCATGGCCGCAGGCATTGGCCTAGAGACCTCAAATTGCAATCGCTAATGTGTAATCTCAGCCTGAATATGATGGAATATAGATCATATGAAAAGTGTACACTATAGCGCCTCCTACCATAGACATGAAATGTCAACATTACTCCATTTGTACAAAAAATTAAAATCTATGCGTGAGTAGATGATATTATGGATATAGGGCATTTTTCATGGTTGGCCAGCAGGGGTGCAAAGAGTCCAAAAAAAAACATTTAAAACAATCTTACACTGGCTGCTTGTGCACTGGCTGCCACTGATTACACAATGATCAATGCTAGAGCACCACTTTTAGGAATGCACAAAGTTTGCAACGGGGAGGAAAAAATTACTTAAACATTAATTAGTGAAACTTTGCAGAAAATTCTATTACGAGCCCCTGATCACAAAAGCGAAGCAAAGATTTTGTACAATTTTGCCTCTAGGGTTTGCCTGCAAGTCTACCAATATAAGTGAATAGCACTGACTCAAAGACCCACTAAACATAGAAAAGACCCACTAAACATAGAAACGCACCAAAGTTGGCAGAGTGA